>CM076981.1:48221433-48253567 GCA_039105355.1 Benthosema pterotum | reverse complement strand
GTTTTGTAGTTCTAATAACCATTCTACATGTTCTGTAGATCTAATAAGCATTCCTACTTGTTTTGTATATCTAATAAGCTATTCACATGTTTGTATGATTAATGCCATTCCACATGTTTTGTAGATCTAATAAGCCATTCTACAGGTCGGTTGATCTATTAAGCCATTCCACATGTTTTGTTTATCTAATCAGCTATTCCACATGTTTTGTAGATCTAATCAGCCATTCACATGTTAGAGCTTAATAAGCCATTCTACAGTTCTGTACACCTATTAAGCCATTCCCCCTTTGTATATCTATTCAGGCCTCAAATTCCTACTTGTTTTGTAGATCTAATAAGCCTTTCCCACATGTTTTGCAACTATTCCCTCATGGTTTTGTGGATCTTATAAGCCATTCCACTTGTTCTGTATGATTATTACATCACCCATTCCTCCTTTTTTGCATATCATTCCACATGTTGTTGTAGATCTATATAAGCCATGTCCCTTGTTCTGTAGTATTCTAAGATACCCATGCCCTACTTGTTTTGCTAACATTACTCCATGTTTTGTAGTTCGTAAACCATTACTCACCAGCTCGGTCTAAGCGTATGTAGCCTTGCACTATGGTGTTGCTTAACTTTCCACTGGGGTTGGTGTAGCGTATTTCGCTGGGCTAGGTGTTTTATATTATACAAGCCCTGTACAACTGGGTGGGGGCTTCTCTGCCTCAAGGTTGCCCCACACGCGTTGACCCTCATACCCCTGAGTCTCCCGACTCCGTTCTTTTTCTCCGTGTGCCCTCACACACCTCCCACCCCCCCCCACACCCACCTCCCCCCCACTCCCCCATGTTGCTGTTGAGAGAAATACAAAACATGTGGAATGTTGCAAAAACTGTGGAATGGCTTATTAGATCTTCAAAACATGTGAAATGGGTATTAGATCTACAACCCATGTGGAATGTTTGCAAAACATGTGAATGGCTTATTAGATCTACAGAGCATGTGGATGGCTTATTAGATATACAAAACATGTGGAATGTTGCAAAAACATGTGGAATGGCTTATTAGATCTCAGAACATGTGGAATGGCTTATTAGATCTACAAAAACATTGTGGTTGTTGCAAAACATGTGGAATGGTTAATAGATCTAAAGAACATGTGGAATGGCTTATTAGATCTACAAAACATGTGGATGTTGCAATAAACATGTAGAATGGCTTATTAGATCTACAAAACATGTGGAATGCTGATTAGATTTACAAAACAGTGGAATGGCTTATTAGATCTACAGAACATGTAGAATGGCTTATTAGAATCTAACATGTGTATGGCTGATTAGGATCTACAAAACATGTGGAATAGCTGATTAGATATACAAAACTTGTGGAATGGCTTATTAGATCTACAGAACATGTAGATGGCTTATTAGATCTACAAAACATGTGGAATGGCTGATTAGATCTACAAAACATGTGGAATAGCTGATTAGATATACAAACATGTGGAATGGCTTATTAGATCTACAGAACATGTAGAATGGCTTATTAGATCTACAAAACATGTGGAATGTTGCAAAACATGTGAATGGCTTATTGATCTACGGAATGTGTGGAATGGCTTATTAGATCTACAAAACATGTGGAATGTTGCAAAACATGTGGAATGGCTTATTAGATCTAAAACTTGTGGAATGTTGCAAAAACATGTAGAATGGCTTATTAGATCTACAAAACATGTGGAATGGCTGATTAGATATACAAAACATGTGCAATGGCTTATTAGCTCTACAGAACATGTAGAATGGCTTATTAGATTACAAAACATGTGGAATGTTGCAAAACATGTGGAATGGCTTATTAGATCTACAGAATGTCTGTCTGTATGTCTTACGATTAAAAAGTTATAGCAGATATAGTTCTATTTTGCCTGGACTATGTGGTCCTAATAAACCCAAGAAATTATAACCTGTCCACAAATGGTCTACTGAATGTGACAAACGTCCCAAATATGGAGTGTGTAAAGTGCAGTGCGGTGAGAATGGCTTATTAGATCTACAGAACATGTAGAATGGCTTATTAGATCTACAAAACATGTGGAATGACTAATTAGATCTACAAAACATGTGGAATAGCTGATTAGATATACAAAACATGTGGAATGGCTTATTAGATCTACAGAACATGTAGAATGGCTTATTAGATCTACAAAACATGTGGAATGGCTGATTAGATCTACAAAACATGTGGAATAGCTGATTAGATATACAAAACATGTGGAATGGCTTATTAGATCTACAGAAACATGTAAATGGCTTATTAGATCTACAAAACATGTGGAATGTTGCAAAACATGTGGAATGGCTTATTAGATCTACGGAACATGTGGAATGGCTTATTAGATCTACAAAACATGTGGAATGTTGCAAAACATGTGGAATGGCTTATTAGCTTTATTAGAAAATGTGGAATGGCTTATTAGATCTACAAAACATGTGGAATGTTGCAAAACATGTAGAATGGCTTATTAGATCTACAAAACATGTGGAATGGTGATTTGATATACAAAACATGTGGAATGGCTTATTAGCTCTACAGAACATGTAGAATGGCTTATTAGATCTACAAAACATGTGGATGTTGCAAAACATGTGGAATGGCTTATTAGATCTACAGAATGTCTGTCTGTTGTGCTCACGATTAAAAAGTTATAGCAGATATAGTGCTATTTTGCCTGTCTATATTAGTCCTAATAAACCCCAAGAAATTATACCTGTCCTCAAATGGTCTACTGAATGTGACAAACTTCCCAATTATGGAGTGCGTAAGTGCAGTGCGGTGTGGAATGGCTTATTAGTCTACAGAACATGTAGAATGGCTTATTAGATCTACAAAACATGTGGAATGACTGATTAGATCTACAAAACATGTGGAATAGCTGATTAGATATACAAAACATGTGGAATGGCTTATTAGATCTACAGAACATGTAGAATGGCTTATTAGATCTAAAAACATGTGGAATGGCTGATTAGATCTACAAAACATGTGGAATAGCTGATTAGATATACAAAACATGTGGAAGGGCTTATTAGATCTACAGAACATGGTAGAATGGCTTATTAGATCTACAAAACATGTGGAATGTTGCAAAACATGTGGAATGGCTTATTTAGATTTATTAGAAATGTGGAATGGCTTATTAGATCTACAAAACATGTGGAATGTTGCAAAACATGTAGAATGGCTTATTAGATCTACAAAAACATGTGGAATGGCTGATTAGATATACAAAACATGTGGAATGCTTATTAGCTCTACAGAACATGTATAGAATGGCTTATTAGATCTACAAAACATGTGGAATGTTGCAAAAACATGTGGAATGGCCTTATTAGATCTACAGAATGTCTGTCTGTATGTCTTACGATTAAAAAGTTATAGCAGATATAGTGCTATTTTGCCTGGACTATATGGTCCTAATAAACCCCAAGAAATTATACTTGGCCACAGATGGTCTACTGAATGTGACCACCGTGTGGCCGGTGGGTCAGCCCGACTAGAGAGGACCCCAACTCTGTGTGAACCGTTCTGGGGTACAGAAAATCAAATGAGTCCTTTGCAAACGAAGCATGGAGGTCCTGTCGGGACTTCCAGCATCATTTTGTTTCAGGGGTTCGAACCAGTGTAAACCGGTAAGAGCACTCCGGTCGGGTACGACCGGCGTTGCACCGGCGTTTGCGAGTGCCTGGAGGTCCCCCCAAGCCCAGAGCTCCGGGGCTTCTCTCCTTCTTCCCCCCTGGCCATATTCTGTACAAAACCAATTACAGACTTGTCCCAGAACGTATGTAGGGGACCACCGTGTGGCCGGTGGGTCAGCCAGACTAGAGAGGACCCCAACTCAGGTGAACCGTTCTGGGGTACAGAAAATCAATTGAGTCCTTTGCAAACTAAGCATGGAGGTCCTGTCGGGACTTCCAGCATCATTTGGGTCAGGGCATCCAACAAGCCTCGTCTGCCTGCCGTATAAGGCACCATTCTGGGGCAGAGAAAAACATTTGAGCCCTTAGGAAACGAATCGGTCTGGAGCTAGGCCGCGATAAATCAGGAGCATGTGACACAACAGGAGAGAGAGGAGGACTAATCCTAGGTCTCTCGGCCACAGAGCCCTCTCTATAAAGCGCAATAACCTCAGTTAAAGGGCTATTCCACCCATTTTCAGCATTTTGCTGTATTGTACTGTGTTCAGTAGCCTATTTCAGTGGTTTTCAACCTTTTTGACTCCAGGGACCACCGTTTATTCAGAATTTGAGCCACGGACCACCATTTTACCCCCATAGACACCAAAACCAAAGATTTCTTCTGTTTTTTCCACAATTCCAGGCTGGATTTCGGAAATATAAGAGGTAAAATAGATCTCTAGTTGTGTAGATTGGGGCTAATTCAGATGATGAATATTTTAACTCTTGAGAGTGTAAACATGAAACCAAATGCACCGCAAGGGTCCATTTGGTTTCATTTTTATGTTCTCAAGAGTTACATCTGGTTAACCAGCTTAGCTGGGGACCACCTGGAACCCTGACCTGGCCTATTGATTGTTTTGGGTTGCTGTTTCCGTCCTGGGTATGACGTTAAACTGCCCCCAACCTGGAGTGGGGATGGGCGCCTTCAGGTTTAATTGCCCAATGGCACGTTGTGCCGTCCTGGGTAAGACGATAAACTGCCGTAGATCCAACCTGGAGTGGGATGGGGCTCCAGGTTTAATTGCCCAATGCACCCACACCACATGATGACTACTGTCATCATTGGTCAACCACATTGGCTTGCCATGTGCTGGTTGGTACCTTGCATGGCTTCCGCTGCAATCGCTGTATGAATGTGTGTGAAAGGGTGAATGTAATTCAATGGGTGAATGTAATATTTGAAGCGACTTTGAAGGCAAAGACACGTCGCCTCCCGGCAGCTACTTGCGGAAGGAGACCCCACAGCAGACCAAGGACCAGATGGATTATATCTTCACTGGAGCAGACCAAGGACCAGATGGATTATATCTACACTGGAGGAGACCAAGGACCAGATGGATTATATCTCCACTGGAGCAGACCAAGGACCAGATGGATTATATCTCCACTGGAGGAGACCAAGGACCAGATTCAGCAGAATGTTGTTATACTTCCTCCTAGCACCGTTCATGGTAAATATGTGGACATGAGGCTGGAGAGAAGACCTAGTTCGATCTGAAGGCATTGAGAACATTTCATTTCATTAGAGGAGGTAAGTTGAAAGCTGATGGAATGACATTTTCTCAAGGCCCTGATAAATTCAGACGAACATTCTTGATCATGACCTCTCCCCTGCCAGGTTAAGTATCAGAGGAACATTCTTATAGTTTCTCTTAGCACCGGTTTTCTTTTTCTTTTTCTTTTTTTTTTTCATCATTGGTCAACCACAAATTGCTTGCCATGTGCTGGTTGGTACCTTGCATGGCGTCCACTGCAATCGGTGTATGAATGTGTGTGTGAAAGGGTGAATGTAATTCAATGGGTGAATGTAATACACAATTTAAAGCACCTTTGCTAAGGCAAAGACAAGCCGCCTCCCAGCAGATGCTTGGAGAGCATCTGTGGCTTCTCTGATTATATCTCCACAGGAAGGAGACCCCACAGCAGACCAAGGACCAGATGGATTATATCTCCACTGGAGGAGACCAAGGACCAGATTCAGCAGAACCTTAGGCTTTTTCATACTTCCTCCTAGCACCGTTCACTGGTGTGGACATGAGGCTGGAGAGAAGACCTAGTTCGATCTGAAGGCATTGAGAAGGTTTCAATCCATCAGAGGCGGTAAGTAGAAAGCTGATGGAATGACATTTTCTCAAGGCCCATGATAAATTCAGACGAACATTCTTGATCATGACCTCTCCCCTGCCAGGTTAAGTATCAGAGGAACATTCTTATAGTTTCTCTTCGCACTGATTTTATTTCTTTTTTTGTCGCCGGGGGCAACGCGTGGCGCTCTGGCGGCTCCCTGACGTTAAACTACAGGAGTGTAGTTTAACGTCAGGGAGCCCCACTGCCAGTACTCCCGGGGGCGGATGGAGGATAGGGCAAAGGGTGGGGCCAATGTCGTGGGTGTCTGACCCTGGCCTGGGTCAGCCGGACCGAGTCACTCTAAAGCCCATTCGCACGGCATAAAAATACCCTGACGTCCGCTGGTATAATTCTACATTACCAACGGACCTTGTGTTATTTTTTATGGCTGATTCGTGTGGAATATTTGCATCGCCGCCACCTTTCTGCCCCACACAAACGGACTAGCCTCGGAGTAGCTAGTGTAAAAAATAATAATTGCAAGGTTTTTTCATGATTAAAATGGAACGTAATGCTGCTTTCTAAACAGTGTGGTCATCAGAGCACAAAAAATCTCTCTCTCTCTCTCTCTCACCCACAACACACACACACACACACACACACACACACACACACACCACACACACACACACACACACACACACACACACGCACGTAGCTGCAACATGCACTCTGCAAATAGACAGATCTAGAAATTATGGGCCATCAAAAGGGCCCCCTACAGCGGAGCATTTTTCCATGATGGAGGCATCATCCCCCCCCAAAAAACACAAAAACCTTTTTTTCCTCTCCTGTTGCTGTGACCTTGACGTGGTGGAGTGGCTTAAGGACCCCTTGAGTCCGAACTAACAACAGCAAAATCTATTTCATAGTGAATTTGTGTGGTGTTAGCCTGACCTCAGTCTGAATTGTCATTCCGTTTCACTTCATTAATCAGACTGAAGTCCCTCTCCACCGCAGCAGTTTCTAGGATGGGTGTTATCAAAGCAGCAGTCTTAAAGGGAACCCTGCATATGAGACAAATATGGATAAATACATTATACTTGCCCTCTATAACTAGAATTAAATATTTAAAACGCATAGAATAAGCTCTTTAGTTTTAAAATAGTTAATGTTTTTATCCCATGTGGCCATTTCACTGTGCCTCTCACATGGTCTCATAGTGATGACGTCACAGTAGATCTGTGTTATAGTACAGCTAATGGAACGTTCCATGATTAAACAGTAGTGGTGTCAAAAATATCAATATGAATCGATAATCGATTTAAACATCAACGATCTGACTGGATCGATGTGCGCAATGTCTACATCGGTACAAATAGCGTCTGAATCGCACGTTGGTTCGATCCTAACGTCATATATCGATTCAAGTACAGTAACTGTGGGCAAAACACAGATTTGCAAGCCCAAAACACCGTGCACTGCAGCAGGGAGGCAACTGGTAGAGAAAGAGACAGAGAGAGACAGAGAGAGAGACAGAGATAGAACAGAGAGAGAGACAAAGAGAGAGAGAGAGAGAGAGAGAGAGAGAGAGAGAGAGAGAGAGAGAGAGAGAGAGAGAGAGAGAGAGAGAGACAGAGAGAGAGACAGAGAGAGACAGAGAGAGAGAGACAGAGAGAGAGACAGAGAGAGAGAGAGACAGAGACAGACAGAGAGAGACAGAGAAAGAGAGACAGAGACAGACAGAGAGAGAAAGAGCAGGGCTTGACACTAACACTTGCCCGCTTGCCCGGGGCAAGCAAAAAAAAATGGTGGGGCAAGTGAAGGCTGCTACCTGGTTGCCCGATCGGGCAAGACCTCGGGCAAGACCTCTGTGTCTTCCCTGCTTTCTAGATATCCACAATTCCAGGCTGGATTTGGGAAACAAAACAGGCAAATTAACATACACATCAAAATGACCTAATCTTCTACATTCTCTTGTTGTGTAGACCTGGGCTAATTAAGATGATGAATGAGCGTAAAAATGAAACCATATGGACCCGCAAGGGTCCATTTGGTTTCATTTTGACCATGACCTGAGGGCAAGTAGAACCTGACTTGCACTTGCCCAATGGGCAAGTGTGTCAGAGACCTTAGTGTCAACCCCTGCCCCCATATTTATATACTGTATGTATACAACGCACTCACACACACAACCACTCGCTATATACATTATATATGTACTGTATCTATGGCCGAGTGGGTGGATAGGCCGTCGTCTGGGTAATAATCGGACAGTCACACTGGCCCTGGAAGGCCGTCGATCCTCCTGTAGTCTGGACTGGACTACCGGATGCTATGTCTCTCTCTCTCTCTCTCTCTCTCTCTCCTCTCTCTCTCTCTCTCTCTCTCTCTCTTCTCATCCATTTATCACATCCGATCCAATCTCTTCCCGGAGTATTAATCCCTCTACTCCCTTCACCACGATCCCACCACCGTGATCCCACCTTTGTCGTGTGTTTCTCCCATATGTTGCTCGTGTTTGCTTCCCCTTCTCGCCGCCATAGTTTCTTTTTTCCTCCACTGGTGCCAGCACTCTCTCTCCCTCTCTCTCTCTTTTGCTTGGATCGTTCCCTTCCCTCCGTCCTCCTCCCCCCCCCAGCGTTGTGGATCCAGTGACTCCAGAGAGGAGAGTTTATTCATACTCCAGGAACTGTTTGTGGTAGAATAATAGGTACCTAGTGGAGAGACAAAAGACAGAGGGGACACTTTTTAAAAAACCTTTTTAAAAACAAAAAACAAAAAACATTGAAATTCAAATTTGGTTTCATTTTACACTTTCAAGAGGTAAATTATATTTAAAAATCTGAATTATGTCATTTTCAAGAGTCTAGACAATTAGAAAACGTATTATTTTGACCAACGTGTTATTTTGACCAACGTTTTGACAGTTTATCTCTCCTAAATTGTGGACAAAATCCTTAGTTTTTGTCTTAGAACTCTTTAACTACTATACATACTAATGTTGGAAGTAGCCAGCTCATTGCAAATCATGATTTATATGATTTATAACTGGGGAAAAAACAACAAGGGGTGGCACCCTCTTGAATTGCACACACACACACACACACACACACACACACACACACACACACAACACACACACACACACACACACACACACACACACACACACACACACACACAGTGCTGCTGTCTCGCCCTGTATATCTAATAAGCCATTCCACATGTTTTGCAACATTCCACATGTTTTGTATATCTAATAAGCTATTCCACATGTTCTGTAGATCTAATAAGCCATTCCACATGTTTTGCATCATTCCACATGTTTTGTATATCTAATAAGCCATTCCACATGTTTTGCAACATTCCACATGTTTTGTAGATCTAATAAGCCATTCCACATGTTCCCTAGATCTAATAAGCCATTCCACATGTTTTGCAACATTCCACATGTTTTGTAGATCTAATAAGCCATTTTACATGTTCTGTAGATCTAATAAGCCATTCCACATGTTTTGTATATCTAATAAGCCATTCCACATGTTTTGTATATCTAATCAGCCATTCCACATGTTTTGTAGATCTAATAAGCCATTCTACATGTTTTGCAACATTCCACATGTTTTGTAGATCTAATAAGCCATTTCACATGTTTTGCAGATCTAAAAGGTCTGCAAATCTAAGAGATTTTGAGTGGTGCAACCACCTAGGTGTTTGCGATTCTGACATGAGCTAGGGTATGGTAATGTACTTTAGATGTACAACAAAGCACGGTACAATAATGTACCAATAGCCAAGGGTACATCTGTACTGCACTAGGGTATGCCTGGGGCGACAAGTCAGTTGTACCTTTTTATGTACAAATCCCTATTTTTTAGCATTAGAAGTCAATATGATTAATTAGATAAAGAGTATTCAACTGTAATGGCTTTAGGTTGTAAAACATGTAAAATAGCTTATTAGATCTACAAAGCATGTGTAATAGTCGATTAGATCTACAAAACATGTGGAATGACTTATTAAATCTACAAAACATGTGGAATGTTGCAAAACATGTGGAATGGCTTATTAGATCTTCAAAACATGTGAAATGGCATATTAGATCTACAAAACATGTGGAATGTTGCAAAACATGTGGAATGGCTTATTAGATCTACAGAGCATGTGGAATGGCTTATTAGATCTACAAAACATGTGGAATGTTGCAAAACATGTGGAATGGCTTATTAGATCTACAGAACATGTGGAATGGCTTATTAGATCTACAAAACATGTCGAATGTTGCAAAACATGTAGAATGGCTTATTAGATCTACAAAACATGTGGAATGGCTGATTAGATATACAAAACATGTGGAATGGCTTATTAGCTCTACAGAACATGTAGAATGGCTTATTAGATCTACAAAACATGTGGAATGTTGCAAAACATGTGGAAAGGCTTATTAGATCTACAGAATGTCTGTCTGTATGTCTCACGATTAAAAAGTTATAGCAGATATAGTGCTATTTTGCCTGGACTATATAGTCCTAATAAACCCCAAGAAATTATACCTGTCCTCAAATGGTCTACTGAATGTGACAAACTTCCCAAATATGGAGTGTGTAAAGTGCAGTGCGGTGTGGAATGGCTTATTAGATCTACAGAACATGTAGAATGGCTTATTAGATCTACAAAACATGTGGAATAGCTGATTAGATATACAAAACATGTGGAATGGCTTATTAGATCTACAGAACATGTAGAATGGCTTATTAGATCTACAAAACATGTGGAATGGCTGATTAGATCTACAAAACATGTGGAATAGCTGATTAGATATACAAAACATGTGGAATGGCTTATTAGATCTACAGAACATGTAGAATGGCTTATTAGATCTACAAAACATGTGGAATGTTGCAAAACATGTGGAATGGATTATTAGATCTACGGAACATGTGGAATGGCTTATTAGATCTACAAAACATGTGGAATGTTGCAAAACATGTGGAATGGCTTATTAGATTTATTAGAAAATGTGGAATGGCTTATTAGATCTACAAAACATGTGGAATGTTGCAAAACATGTAGAATGGCTTATTAGATCTACAAAACATGTGGAATGGCTGATTAGATATACAAAACATGTGGAATGGCTTATTAGCTCTACAGAACATGTAGAATGGCTTATTAGATCTACAAAACATGTGGAATGTTGCAAAACATGTGGAATGGCTTATTAGATCTACAGAATGTCTGTCTGTATGTCTTACGATTAAAAAGTTATAGCAGATATAGTGCTATTTTGCCTGGACTATAAAGTCCTAATAAACCCAAGAAATTATACCTGGCCACAGATGGTCTACTGAATGTGACCACCGTGTGGCCGGTGGGTCAGCCCGACTAGAGAGGACCCCAACTCTGGTGAACCGTTCTGGGGTACAGAAAATCAATTGAGTCCTTTGCAAACGAAGCATGGAGGTCCTGTCGGGACTTCCAGCATCATTTTGTTTCAGGGGTTCGAACCAGTGTAACCGGGTAAGAGCACTCCGGTCGGGTACGACCGGCGTTGCACCGGCGTTTGCGAGTGCCTGGAGGTCCCCCCAAGCCCAGAGCTCCTGGGCTTCTCTCCTTCTTCCCCCCTGGCCATATTCTGTACAAAACCAATTACAGACTTGTCCCAGAACGTATGTAGGGACCACCGTGTGGCCGGTGGGTCAGCCAGACTAGAGAGGACCCCAACTCAGGTGAACCGTTCTGGGGTACAGAAAATCAATTGAGTCCTTTGCAAACTAAGCATGGAGGTCCTGTCGGGACTTCCAGCATCATTTGGGTCAGGGCATCCAACAAGCCTCGTCTGCCTGCCGTATAAGGCACCATTCTGGGGCAGAGAAAAACATTTGAGCCCTTAGGAAACGAATCGGTCTGGAGCTAGGCCGCGATAAATCAGGAGCATGTGACACAACAGGAGAGAGAGAGGACTAATCCTAGGTCTCTCGGCCCACAGAGCCCTCTCTATAAAGCGCAATACCCTCAGTTAAAGGGCTATTCCACCCATTTTCAGCATTTTGCTGTATTGTACTGTGTTCAGTAGCCTATTTCAGTGGTTTTCAACCTTTTTGACTCCAGGGACCACCGTTTATTCAGAATTTGAGCCACGGACCACCATTTTACCCCCATAGACACCAAAACCAAAGATTTCTTCTGTTTTTATCCACAATTCCAGGCTGGATTTCGGAAATATAAGAGGTAAACATAGATCTCTAGTTGTGTAGATTGGGGCTAATTCAGATGATGAATATTTTAACTCTTGAGAGTGTAAACATGAAACCAAATGCACCCGCAAGGGTCCATTTGGTTTCATTTTTATGTTCTCAAGAGCTGGGGACCACCTGGAACCCTCTCAGGGACCACTGGTGGTCCCCGGACCACCTGTTGAAAACCCCTGGCCTATTTGATTGTTTTGGGCTTGCTGTTCCGTCCTGGGTATGACGTTAAACTGCACCCAACCTGGAGTGGGATGGGCGCCTTCAGGTTTAATTGCCCAATGCACGTTGTGCCGTCCTGGGTAAGACGATAAACTGCCGTAGATCCAACCTGGAGTGGGATGGGCGCCTCCAGGTTTAATTGCCCATGCACCCACACCACATGATGACTACTGTCATCATTGGTCAACCACATTGGCTTGCCATGTGCTGGTTGGTACCTTGCATGGCTTCCGCTGCAATCGCTGTATGAATGTGTGTGTGAAAGGGTGAATGTAATTCAATGGGTGAATGTAATATTTGAAGCGACTTTGAAGGCAAAGACACGTCGCCTCCCGGCAGCTACTTGCGGAAGGAGACCCCACAGCAGACCAAGGACCACATGGATTATATCTACACTGGAGGAGACCAAGGACCAGATGGATTATATCTCCACTGGAGCAGACCAAGGACCAGATGGATTATATCTCCACTGGAGGAGACCAAGGACCAGATTCAGCAGAATGTTGTTTATACTTCCTCCTTCGTTCACTGGTAAATATGTGGACATGAGGCTGGAGAGAAGACCTAGTTCGATCTGAAGGCATTGAGAACATTTCATTTCATCAGAGGAGGTAAGTTGAAAGCTGATGGAATGACATTTTCTCAAGGCCCATGATAAATTCAGACGAACATTCTTGATCATGACCTCTCCCCTGCCAGGTTAAGTATCAGAGGAACATTCTTATAGTTTCTCTTAGCACCGGTTTTCTTTTTCTTTTTCTTTTTTTTTTTCATCATTGGTCAACCACAAATTGCTTGCCATGTGCTGGTTGGTACCTTGCATGGCGTCCACTGCAATCGGTGTATGAATGTGTGTGTGAAAGGGTGAATGTAATTCAATGGGTGAATGTAATACACAATTTAAAGCACCTTTGCTAAAGGCAAAGACAGGCCGCCTCCCAGCAGATGCTTGGAGAGCATCTGTGGCTTCTCTGATTATATCTCCACAGGAAGGAGACCCCACAGCAGACCAAGGACCAGATGGATTATATCTCCACTGGAGGAGACCAAGGACCAGATTCAGCAGAACCTTTTTCATACTTCCTCCTAGCACCGTTCACTGGTAAATATGTGGACATGAGGCTGGAGAGAAGACCTAGTTCGATCTGAAGGCATTGAGAAGGTTTCAATCCATCAGAGGCGGTAAGTAGAAAGCTGATGGAATGACATTTTCTCAAGGCCCATGATAAATTCAGACGAACATTCTTGATCATGACCTCTCCCCTGCCAGGTTAAGTATCAGAGGAACATTCTTATAGTTTCTCTTCGCACTGATTTTATTTCTTTTTTTGTCGCCGGGGCCAACGCGTGGCGCTCTGGCGGCTCCCTGACGTTAAACTACAGGAGTGTAGTTTAACGTCAGGGAGCCCCACTGCCCAGTACTCCCAGGGGCGGATGGAGGATAGGGCAAAGGGTAGGGCCAATGTCGTGGGTACCCTGGCCTGGGTCAGCCGGACCGAGTCACTATAAAGCCCCATTCGCACGGCATAAAAATACCCTGACGTCCGCTGGTATAATTCTACATTACCAAGGGACCTTGTGTTATTTTTTATGGCTGATTCGTGTGGAATATTTGCATCGCCGCCACCTTTCTGCCCCACACAAACGGACTAGCCTCGGAGTAGCTAGTGTAAAAAATAATAATTGCAAGGTTTTTTCATGATTAAAATGGAACGTAATGCTGCTTTCTAAACAGTGTGGTCATCAGAGCACAAAAAATCTCTCTCTCTCTCACACACACACACACACACACACACACACACACACACACACACACACACACACACACACACACACACACACACACACACACACACACACACACACACACACACACACACACACCGCACGTAGCTGCAACATGCACTCTGCAAATAGACAGATCTAGAAATTATGGGCCATCAAAAGGGCCCCCCTACAGCGGAGCATTTTTCCATGATGGAGGCATCATCCCCCCCCCCCCAAAAAAACACAAAAACCTTTTTTTCCTCTCCTGTTGCTGTGACCTTGACGTGGTGGAGTGGCTTAAGGACCCCTTGAGTCCGAACTAACAACAGCAAAATCTATTTCATAGTGAATTTGTGGTGTTAGCCTGACTTCAGTCTGAATTGTCATTCCGTTTCACTTCATTATTCAGACTGAAGTCCCTCTCCACCGCAGCAGTTTCTAGGATGGGTGTTATCAAAGCAGCAGTCTTAAAGGGAACCCTGCATATGAGACAAATATGGATAAATACATTATACTTGCCCTCTATAACTAGAATTAAATATTTAAAACGCATAGAATAAGCTCTTTAGTTTTAAAATAGTTAATGTTTTTATCCCATGTGGCCATTTCACTGTGCCTCTCACATGGTCTCATAGTGATGACGTCACAGTAGATCTGTGTTATAGTACAGCTAATGGAACGTTCCATGATTAAACAGTAGTGGTGTCAAAAATATCAATATGAATCGATAATCGATTTAAACATCAACGATCTGACTGGATCGATGTGCGCAATGTCTACATCGGTACAAATAGCGTCTGAATCGCACGTTGGTTCGATCCTAACGTCATATATCGATTCAAGTACAGTAACTGTGGGCAAAACACAGATTTGCAAGCCCAAAACACCGTGCACTGCAGCAGGGAGGCAACTGGTAGAGAAAGAGACAGAGAGAGACAGAGAGAGAGACAGAGATAGACAGAGAGAGAGACAGAGAGAGAGAGAGAGAGAGAGAGACAGAGAGAGACAGAGAGAAAGAGAGAGAGACAGAGACAGAGAGAGAGACAGAGAGAGACAGAGAGAGAGAGAGAGACAGAGAGAGAGAGAGAGACAGAGAGAGAGAGACAGAGACAGACAGAGAGAGACAGAGAAAGAGAGACAGAGACAGACAGAGAGAGAAAGAGCAGGGCTTGACACTAACACTTGCCCGCTTGCCCCGGGGCAAGCAAAAAAAAATGGTGGGGCAAGTGAAGGCTGCTACCTGGTTGCCCGATCGGGCAAGACCTGTGTCTTTCCCTGCTTTCTAGATATCCACAATTCCAGGCTGGATTTGGGAAACAAAACAGGCAAATTAACATACACATCAAAATGACCTAATCTTCTACATTCTCTTGTTGTGTAGACCTGGGCTAATTAAGATGATGAATGAGCGTAAAAATGAAACCATATGGACCCGCAAGGGTCCATTTGGTTGATCCTCCTGTAGTCTGGACTGGACTACCGGATGCTATGTCTCTCTCTCTCTCTCTCTCTCTCTCTCTCCTCTCTCTCTCTCCTCTCTCTCCCTCTCTCTCTCTCTCTCTTCTCTCTCTCTCTCTCTCTCTCTCTCTCTCATCCATTTATCACATCCGATCCAATCTCTTCCCGGAGTATTAATCCCTCTACTTCCCTTCACCACGATCCCACCACCGTGATCCCACCTTTGTCGAGTGTTTTCTCCCATATGTTGCTCGTGTTTGTTTCCCCTTCTCGCTGCCATAGTTTCTTCTTTCCTCCACTGGTGCCAGCACTCTCTCTCCCTCTCTCTCTCTTTCTGCTTGAATCGTTCCCTTCCCTCCGTCCTCCTCCACCCCCCAGTGTTGTGGATCCAGTGACTCCAGAGAGGGAGAGTTTATTCATACTCCAGGAACTGTTTGTGGTAGAATAATAGGTACCTAGTGAGAGACAAAAGACAGAGGGGACACTTTTTTAAAAACCTTTTTAAAAAAACAAAAAAACAAAAAAACATTGAAATTCAAAATTGGTTTCATTTTACACTTTCAAGAGGTAAATTATATTTAAAAATCTGAATTATGTCATTTTCAAGAGTCTAGACAATTAGAAAACGTAGAAGAATTGTTATTTGACCAACGTTTTGACAGTTTATCTCTCCTAAATTGTGGACAAAATACTTAGTTTTTGTCTTAGAACTCTTTAACTACTATACATACTAATGTTGGAAGTAGCCAGCTCATTGCAAATCATGATTTATATGATTTATAACTGGGGGAAAAACAACAAGGGGTGGCACCCTCTTGAATTGCACACACACCACCACACACACACACACACACACACACACACACACACACACACACACACACACACACACACACACACACACACACACACACACACACCACACACACACAGTGCTGCTGTCTCGCCCTGTATATCTAATAAGCCATTCCACATGTTTTGCAACATTCCATATGTTTTGTATATCTAATAAGCTATTCCACATGTTCTGTAGATCTAATAAGCCATTCCACATGTTTTGCATCATTCCACATGTTTTGTATATCTAATAAGCCATTCCACATGTTTTGCAACATTCCACATGTTTTGTAGATCTAATAAGCCATTCCACATGTTTTGCAACATTCCACATGTTTTGTAGATCTAATAAGCCATTCCACATGTTCCCTAGATCTAATAAGCCATTCCACATGTTTTGCAACATTCCACATGTTTTGTAGATCTAATAAGCCATTCTACATGTTCTGTAGATCTAATAAGCCATTCCACATGTTTTGTATATCTAATACGCCATTCCACATGTTTTGTATATCTAATCAGCCATTCCACATGTTTTGTAGATCTAATAAGCCATTCTACATGTTTTGCAACATTCCACATGTTTTGTAGATCTAATAAGCCATTTCACATGTTTTGCAGATCTAAAAGGTCTGCAAATCTAAAAGATTTTGAGTGGTGCAACCACATCAGTGCCCAGCTGTGTTCCAATGTACACCCACCTTTACAACTGTCGCTATGCCCCTATGTGTACTGTATCAACAGGGGTACACAACACCACTCAGTTTCACACGGTTGTGTGATTTTATTTTTTCCTATGCAACACTATCCTTGCAGGTATCATAAGCAACTACTTTATGAGTCAGGACCAGCTGAATGCAAGATTTGAGATGATAATGTAGGTATTAAGACTCATACTCCAAGGTCAAGTGAGTTTAGGTGATCTCTTTCACCACGAGTCACTTCACCCTGGAGTATGACTGAGCCTTAATATGACATCCCACACATACCAGTACATAAGAGTACATACTGTACATACTATTCTTGACTGTTACTGCCTTTGCTGCTCTTGTGTACTTGTAAGATAGGAAGCATAGTACCTATGGCATTGTGTTGTGTGTGCCTGGGTCCTACTTCTAAATATGTGCACAGTGTGCAAATCTATTTACTATGGCTGGCGAATGATTAAAAGTTGTACTCAGATTAATCACAGCTTCAAAATTGATTTAATCACGATTAATCGCCATTTGAACTACAGTATGTCAGATCATGTCAGAATCGCAAACACCTCTCTACGAGAGTCCAAATCTTGAGCTAGGGTATGGTAATGTACTTTAGATGTACAACAAAGCACGGTACAACAATGTACCAATAGCCAAGGGTACATCTGTACTGCACTAGGGTATGCCTGGGGCGACAAGTCAGTTGTACCTTTTTATGTACAAATCCCCTATTTATTAGCATTAGAAGTCAATATGATTAATTAGTTAAAGAGTATTCAACTGTAATGGCTTTATGTTGTAAAACATGTAAAATAGCTTATTAGATCTACAAAGCATGTGTAATAGTCGATTAGATCTACAAAAACATGTGGAATGTTGCAAAACATGTGGAATGGCTTATTAGATCTTCAAAACATGTGAAATGGCGTATTAGATCTACAAAACATGTGGAATGTTGCAAAACATGTGGAATGGCTTATTAGATCTACAGAGCATGTGGAATGGCTTATTAGATATACAAAACATGTGGAATGTTGCAAAACATGTGGAATGGCTTATTAGATCTACAGAACATGTGGAATGGCTTATTAGATCTACAAAACATGTGGAATGTTGCAAAACATGTGGAATGGCTTAATAGATCTACAGAACATGTGGAATGGCTTATTAGATCTACAAAACATGTGGAATGGCTGATTAGATATACAAAACAGTGGAATGGCTTATTAGATCTACAGAACATGTAGAATGGCTTATTAGATCTAACATGTGGAATGGCTGATTAGATCTACAAAACATGTGGAATAGCTGATTAGATATACAAAACATGTGGAATGGCTTATTAGATCTACAGAACATGTAGAATGGCTTATTAGATCTACAAAACATGTGGAATGGCTGATTAGATCTACAAAACATGTGGAATAGCTGATTAGATATACAAAACATGTGGAATGGCTTATTAGATCTACGGAATGTGTGGAATGGCTTATTAGATCTACAAAACATGTGGAATGTTGCAAAACATGTGGAATGGCTTATTAGATCTACAGAACACGTGGAATGGCTTATTAGATCTACAAAACATGTGGAATGTTGCAAAACATGTAGAATGGCTTATTAGATCTACAAAACATGTGGAATGGCTGATTAGATATACAAAACATGTGGAATGGCTTATTAGCTCTACAGAACATGTAGAATGGCTTATTACAGGGGTTTTCAACAGGTGGTCCGGGGACCACCAGTGGTCCTTGAGAGGGTTCCAGGTGGTCCCCAGCTAAGTTGTTTAACCAGATGTAACGTAAAAATGAAACCAAATAGACCCTTGCGGGTCCATTTGGTTTCATTTTTACACTCTCAAGAGTTAAAATATGCATCATCTGAACTAGCCCAAATCTACACAACCAGAGATCTAGGTTTGAATGTTATGTTTCTGAAATCCAGCCTGGAATTGTAGATAAATCTATAAAATCTAAAACATAAATCTTTTTGGGTTTTGGGTCTGTGGGCCTAAATGTCATCACATGGTGGTCCGTGGCTCAAATTCTTAATAAATGGTGGTCCCTGGAATGAAAAAGGTTGAAAACCCCTGCTTATTAGATCTACAAAACATGTGGAATGTTGCAAAACATGTGGAATGGCTTATTAGATCTACAGAATGTCTGTCTGTATGTCTTATGATTAAAAAGTTATAGCAGATATAGTGCTATTTTGCCTGGACTATATGGTCCTAATAAACCCCAAGAAATTATACCTGTCCAAAAATGGTCTACTGAATGTGACAAACTTCCCAAATATGGAGTGTGTAAAGTGCAGTGCGGTGTGAATGGCTTATTAGATCTACAAAACATGTGGAATGTTGCAAAACATGTGGAATGGCTTATTAGATCTACGGAACATGTGGAATGGCTTATTAGATCTACAAAACATGTGGAATGTTGCAAAACATGTGGAATGGCTTATTAGATTTATTAGAAAATGTGGAATGGCTTATTAGATCTACAAAACATGTGGAATGTTGCAAAACATGTAGAATGGCTTATTAGATCTACAAAACATGTGGAATGTTGCAAAACATGTGGAATGGCTTATTAGATCTACAGAATGTCTGTCTGTATGTCTTACGATTAAAAAGTTATAGCAGATATAGTGCTATTTTGCCTGGACTATATAGTCCTAATAAACCCCAAGAAATTATACCTGTCCTCAAATGGTCTACTGAATGTGACAAACTTCCCAAATATGGAGTGTGTAAAGTGCAGTGCGGTGTGGAATGGCTTATTAGATCTACAGAACATGTAGAATGGCTTATTAGATCTACAAAACATGTGGAATGACTGATTAATCTACAAAACATGTGGAATAGCTGATTAGATATACAAAACATGTGGAATGGCTTATTAGATCTACAGAACATGTAGAATGGCTTATTAGATCTACAAAACATGTGGAATGTTGCAAAACATGTGGAATGGCTTATTAGATTTATTAGAAAATGTGGAATGGCTTATTAGATCTACAAAACATGTGGAATGTTGCAAAACATGTAGAATGGCTTATTAGATCTACAAAACATGTGGAATGGCTGATTAGATATACAAAACATGTGGAATGGCTTATTAGCTCTACAGAACATGTAGAACGGCTTATTAGATCTACAAAACATGTGGAATGTTGCAAAACATGTGGAATGGCTTATTAGATCTACAGAATGTCTGTCTGTATGTCTTACGATTAAAAAGTTATAGCAGATATAGTGCTATTTTGCCTGGACTATAAAGTCCTAATAAACCCCAAGAAATTATACCTGGCCACAGATGGTCTACTGAATGTGACCACCGTGTGGCCGGTGGGTCAGCCAGACTAGAGAGGACCCCAACTCTGGTGAACCGTTCTGGGGTACAGAAAATCAATTGAGTCCTTTGCAAACGAAGCATGGAGGTCCTTTAGGGACTTCCAGCATCATTTTGTTTCAGGGTTCGAACCAGTGTAACCGGGTAAGAGCAGTCCGGTCGGGTACGACCAGCGTTGCACCGGCGTTTGCGAGTGCCTGGAGGTCCCCCCAAGCCCAGAGCTCCTGGGCTTCTCTCCTTCTTCCCCCCTGGCCATATTCTGTACAAAACCAATTACAGACTTGTCCCAGAACGTATGTAGGGACCACCGTGTGGCCGGTGGGTCAGCCAGACTAGAGAGGACCCCAACTCAGGTGAACCGTTCTGGGGTACAGAAAATCAATTGAGTCCTTTGCAAACTAAGCATGGAGGTCCTGTCGGGACTTCCAGCATCATTTGGGTCAGGGCATCCAACAAGCCTCGTCTGCCTGCCGTATAAGGCAACCATTCTGGGGCAGAGAAAAACATTTGAGCCCTTAGGAAACGAATCGGTCTGGAGCTAGGCTGCGATAAATCAGGAGCATGTGACACAACAGGAGAGAGAGAGGACTAATCCTAGGTCTCTCGGCCCACAGAGCCCTCTCTATTAAGCGCAATACCCTCAGTTAAAGGGCTATTCCACCCATTTTGAGCATTTTGCTGTATTGTACTGTGTTCAGTAGCCTATTTCAGTGGTTTTCAACCTTTTTGACTCCAGGGACCACCGTTTATTCAGAATTTGAGCCACGACCACCATTTTACCCCCATAGACACCAAAACCAAAGATTTCTTCTGTTTTTATCCACAATTCCAGGCTGGATTTCGGAATATAAGAGGTAAACATAGATCTCTAGTTGTGTAGATTGGGGCTAATTCAGATGATGAATATTTTAAACTCTTGAGAGTGTAAACATGAAACCAAATGCACCCGCAAGGGTCCATTTGGTTTCATTTTTATGTTCTCAAGAGTTACATCTGGTTAACCAGCTTAGCTGGGGACCACCTGGAACCCTCTCAGGGACCACTGGTGGTCCCCGGACCACCTGTTGAAAACCCCTGGCCTATTTGATTGTTTTGGGCTTGCTGTTCCGTCCTGGGTATGACGTTAAACTGCACCCAACCTGGAGTGGGATGGGCGCCTTCAGGTTTAATTGCCCAATGCACGTTGTGCCGTCCTGGGTAAGACGATAAACTGCCGTAGATCCAACCTGGAGTGGGATGGGCGCCTCCAGGCTTAATTGCCCAATGCACCCACACCACATGATGACTACTGTCATCATTGGTCAACCACATTGGCTTGCCATGTGCTGGTTGGTACCCTTGCATGGCTTCCGCTGCAATCGCTGTATGAATGTGTGTGTGAAAGGGTGAATGTAATTCAATGGGTGAATGTAATATTTGAAGCGACTTTGAAGGCAAAGACACGTCGCCTCCCGGCAGCTACTTGCGGAAGGAGACCCCACAGCAGACCAAGGACCAGATGGATTATATCTTCACTGGAGCAGACCAAGGACCAGATGGATTATATCTACACTGGAGGAGACCAAGGACCAGATGGATTATATCTCCACTGGAGCAGACCAAGGACCAGATGGATTATATCTCCACTGGAGGAGACCAAGGACCAGATTCAGCAGAATGTTGTTATACTTCCTCCTAGCACCGTTCACTGGTAAATATGTGGACATGAGGCTGGAGAGAAGACCTAGTTCGATCTGAAGGCATTGAGAACATTTCATTTCATTAGAGGAGGTAAGTTGAAAGCTGATGGAATGACATTTTCTCAAGGCCCATGATAAATTCAGACGAACATTCTTGATCATGACCTCTCCCCTGCCAGGTTAAGTATCAGAGGAACATTCTTATAGTTTCTCTTAGCACCGGTTTTCTTTTTCTTTTTTTTTTTTCATCATTGGTCAACCACAAATTGCTTGCCATGTGCTGGTTGGTACCTTGCATGGCGTCCACTGCAATCGGTGTATGAATGTGTGTGTGAAAGGGTGAATGTAATTCAATGGGTGAATGTAATACACAATTTAAAGCACCTTTGCTAAAGGCAAAGACAGGCCGCCTCCCAGCAGATGCTTGGAGAGCATCTGGGCTTCTCTGATTATATCTCCACAGGAAGGAGACCCCACAGCAGACCAAGGACCAGATGGATATCTCCACTGGAGGAGACCAAGGACCAGATTCAGCAGAACCTTTTTCATACTTCCTCCTAGCACCGTTCACTGGTAAATATGTGGACATGAGGCTGAAGAGAAGACCTAGTTCGATCTGAAGGCATTGAGAAGGTTTCAATCCATCAGAGGTGGTAAGTAGAAAGCTGATGGAATGACATTTTCTCAAGGCCCATGATGAATTCAGACGAACATTCTTGATCATGACCTCTCCCCTGCCAGGTTAAGTATCAGAGGAACATTCTTATAGTTTCTCTTCGCACTGGTTTTATTTCTTTTTTTGTCGCCGGGGGCAACGCGTGGCACTCCGGCGGCTCCCTGACGTTAAACTACAGGAGTGTAGTTTAACGTCAGGGAGCACCGCTGCCCAGTACTCCCAGGGGCGGATGGAGGATAGGGCAAAGGGTGGGGCCAATGTTGTGGGTGTCTGACCCTGGCCTGGGTCAGCCGGACCGAGTCACTCTAAAGCCCCATTCGCACGGCATAAAAATACCCTGACGTCCGCTGGTATAATTCTACATTACCAAGGGACCTTGTGTTATTTTTTATGGCTGATTCGTGTGGCATATTTGCATCGTCGCCACCTTTCAGTGTCGTCATCAGAGCACAAAAAATCTCTCTCTCACACACACACACACACACACACACACACACACACACACACACACACACACAGCAAATAGACAGATCTAGAAATTATGGGCCATCAAAAGGGCCCCCCTACAGCGGAGCATTTTTCCATGATGGAGGCATCCCCCCCCCCCCCCCCCCCCCCCCCCCCCCCCCCCCCAAAAAAAAAAAAAAAAAACACAAAAACCTTTATTTCCTCTCCTGTTGCTGTGACCTTGACGTGGTGGGGTGGCTTAAGGCTGGTACACACTGCGCGATTTTTGGGGACTTTCACGACGTCGTGCACGACGTACCCTGTCACATTATGCGATTAAAATTGCATAATTCGTTGACGATCATTTGTCTTGCGAGTGTTCACACTGCACGTTCCCGACGTATTGACGGCGGGGGCGGTGCTCCCGAAAATATTACCACCGACATAAGGTCGGGAAGGGAGGGTACCTTAGTCTCTGTATATTATCTGACTGGTGTCACAGCAATGTTGTTTCTTTATACACTATGCCCCATAAAGTCATCCGTATGGCGTTTTGGTGACGACAGACACACAGACAGTGAATCCATGCCAGTTGGCACAAATGTAACCAAATGGACCCCCAATGTGCCTATAGTTCATCCTTTTGGTTACAAATAATTGACACATAAAGGGGAGAATTCCACCTATTTTCCACATTTTACTATGACAGAGATGTTTTGTGGAATTAAATAATGATAAAACAAATTACCCATGTTCCGTTTTTTCCTGGAAATTGATGTCAGAAAAAAAAAAAACATTAACATGGTGAAATACATCTTGACGCTGTCATCAAGATGTGATCACCATGTTAATGTTTAATATTATTATTATTGTTATTATTATTATTAACATGGTGATCATTAAATAGCTTAAACACGCGCACACGGTGTTGTGGAACGATCGGTTCTTTTGGTTACATCCATGGGCGGAGTTTATGGGGGAGCAGGGGGGCACCGCCCCCCCCTGGTGGCCAGGGGTGAAGGGGTCTTCAGTAATCCACCACAGAAAAAATCGCGGACAAGAAATGCGGTAAAAATAAAAGTTGCGACAACTCTGTTCTCTCCATGGAGTCAGTCCAATGGCGGCTCCTCTACATAGACTTTAATGACAATGGGGACATGAAATGGGGACAAGCATGCACAGCAAGCATTCAGTTTCTGCCCCCTCAATGGCGAAACTACTGTATATCTCTATAGGCCTACTGATAGACAATGATAAGCCTAGTGGTGGGGGATTGGGGAAACAATAGGAAGGACATTTCCAAGGTGTTAAGGCTCATTCAGACTGCTTGACACCCCGCCCTTCATTAATTCAGGCTTTTGTTATCAAATGGGTCAAAACCTGTTTAACTGGTCCTGGAGACTGGGGGTGTCAAAGATGGTCCTCAAAACAACAGAAAGTGCGCAATGGCCCATCACTATTTCCACTAAAACCTGTTTTACTTGGCTGGAGAGACTGGGGGATAAAAGGTTGCTCCAACAACAGAAGTCACTTATAGTAATTCTATACTTGCATTGTGCATGTTTTTGCATGTTTTATTCACATTTCTCTTTCTTGCATTACTTATTAGAAAGTTAAGGTGGCTTTATCTCAAAATCAGCAGGCTTAGATATCTGGCTACATGAAGACACAAAGTGGTAACTAACCTGTGGGTTAGTTACCACTTTGTGTCTTCATGTATTTAAAATGACAACAATGTGAAGATGTGTTAATCAATAATAATGTTAGATCAGTCATTTTATTGTAGTTTATTCCACTAGCTATATTTATAATAATCATTTTTACTTACACAGACCCTTGCATGTCCATTTGGTTTCATTTTACACTCAAGAGTTAAAATATTCCTGATCTAAATTAACACACTCAATTAAGAATTCTACACAACTAGAGAATGTAGAATATTAATGGTCATTTTGATCTGTATGTTTTGTTTGCGAAAATACACCCTGAAATTGTGGACAAAAGCAAAATAAATCTTTAGTTTTTGGTCTCTGGGCTGAAAATGTCATCAAATGGTGGTCCGTGGCACAAATGCTAAATAAATAGTGGGCCCTTGGATCAAAAAGGTTGAAAACCACTGGTTTAGTGGAGCAGCAGCAATTCTTTCTATATTCCCTCTTTATCTGTCCCTTTGCCAATGATTAAGATGCACAGGCGGCTCAGCTGAGTTTGGAGCTTATGTTGACTTATGTGTTGATGTTGGAATGGTTACGAAAACATGAACTATAGTGCTAGAAGTTTTATGGAGCTGGCTTGAGTGCACGCGCAGTGCGCGCATATACCATCAGACATTTCGCCCCCCCTGAGTTCAAAATCAAACTACGCCCATGGTTACATCGTGTGCAGCATGCTGCTGCGGCGCTGCCTGGTTATATTACAAAGTGATTAAATAAATAAACGCATAACCACAATACCAAAAATTGTAATATTGTGTAATATTGGAGCCAGTCACCAATCACCTGCCATGCATCTGATCTGTCACACTTAAAAAAAGTTGTCGTTTTTACGCGCGGGGAGGAGAGAGAGAGAGATGACGGAGCCAAGCCAATAAAAGGTCAGTAACTATTTGTCATCTTCTCAGCGGTTTCACTGCATCCCTTGCGTCCACTATTTATTCAGAATTTGGCTCAAGTTTTGAGCCACGGACCACCATTTGATGACATTTTAGCCCCACAGAACGCAAAATACCTCTTTTGTCCACAATTCCAGGTTGGATTTTCGGAGAAAACAAAATGGTCAAACATACAGATCAAAATGACGATGAGCCTAATCTTCTATATTCTCTAGTTGTGTAGACTTGGGATAATTCACATGATGAATATTAAATCTTGAGAGTGTGAACAAGAAACCAAATGGACCCATTTGGCAAGGTTCCATTTCGTTTCATGTTTAAGCTCTCAAAGAGTTACATAGGCCTATAGTTAAACCAACTTTCCTTCCATTTAGCCTGGGGGCCCACCTGTTGGGGAAAAAACCGTTATAGGAGAAGCAGCCACCTATAGCCTATGTTTTTTATTTTATTTTATGTAGGCTACGTGGGTTTTGTAGGCTATCATCAATCAATGACCGCCGGCATTGTTCCCTTCCCATCGTCCCCTTTCACTCAAATGCGCAAAAGTTAATTTGAGTACAAAATAGGCCTATAGACAATGCATAAATCATTTGACACGCGTTGTAGAATGTTGATCCCTGACAACTTTACGCACGGAGAGAGAGAGAGAGGGAGAGAGAAGGAGAGAGAGAGAGAGAGAGAGAGAGAGAGAGAGAGAGAGAGAGAGAGAGAGAGAGAGATGATCGAATTACAATGTCATACGTTTGCTGCGCTATGATGCTTTGGATCAGAATTATTTGAATGATAGGAGTGGTCCGTGCGTCCATGGGGATGTAGCCTCGATCTCCAGGCTCTCATCCGCGCTGCGAGATGAGATGAGATGGGGGGACAGTGGCTGCCGGCCGGCTTTGCAATGTTTTTACATTTGCCAGCACAATGCAAGTGTCGGGGGCTTGTCAGAAACTATGTCACACTGGACGAGGAAATGTCGCAAAAATCAAAATTGTTTAATATTGCCGATGTTTTGTCGGGGGGGTCCCGACGGCAAAATCAGGCCGATTTTTTGTCTTTTTGAGCTGTCACACTACAAGACGAAAAGACGGCCGTCAAACTGTCGGGAGTTGAAAAATCGGCCCCGACAGAGGAATTTTGTCGTGAGTCCAAAATCGGGGCTAAATCGGGCTAAAAATCGCGCAGTGTGTACTAGCCATTAAGGACCCCTTGAGTCCGAACTAACAACAGCAAACTCTATTTCATAGTGAATTTGTGTGGTGTTAGCCTGACCTCAGTCTGAATTGTCAAACCGTTTCACTTCATTATTCAGACTGAAGTCCCTCTCCACCACAGCAGTTTCTAGGATGGGTGTTATCAAAGCAGCAGTCTTAAAGGGAACCCTGCATATGAGACAAATATGGATAAATACATTATACTTGCCCTCTATAACTAGAATTAAATATTTAAAACGCATAGAATAAGCTCTTTAGTTTTAAAATAGTTAATGTTTTTATCCCATGTGGCCATTTCACTGTGCCTCTCACATGGTCTCATAGTGATGACGTCACAGTAGATCTGTGTTATAGTACAGCTAATGGAACGTTCCATGATTAAACAGTAGTGGTGTCAAAAATATCAATATGAATCGATAATCGATTTAAACATCAACGATCTGACTGGATCAATGTGCGCATGTCTACATCGGTACAAATAGCGTCTGAATTGCACGTTGGTTCGATCCTAACGTCATATATCGATTCAAGTACAGTAACTGCGGGCAAAACACAGATTTGCAAGCCCATAACACCGTGCACTGCAGCAGGGAGGCAACTGGTAGAGAAAGAGACAGAGAGAGACAGACAGAGATAGTGAGAGAGAGAGAGAGAGAGAGAGAGAGAGAGAGAGAGAGAGAGAGAGAGAGAGAGAGAGAGAGAGAGAGAGAGAGACAGAGAGAGAGAGAGAGAGAGACAAAGAGAGAGAGACAGAGAGACAGAGAGACAGAGAGAGAGAGAGAGACTTGACTTTTTAAAAACCACTTCATTTAAAAACTAAAAAAAGGACAACAGTCACTTCAAGTAGAAAATGCATACAGTAGGATTTCACCTGAACACCGAACCAAACACCAAGACCCCCTCATCAATTAAACAAACGTCATTAACACACCATTGATGTACAAACAAGTCCAGTGTTCTCATCTCTTTATGAAAATTAAAATCAACCCATACTCTGGCCCTGACCAGTGAGATAAAGACGCTAACCACATCCTGTAATGCCCCCCTCTCCACCCTGTTTCTCCTGGTCAAATAAATCGCTAATTTTGCCTCCTCCAGCACAAAATTTAGCAACTGCCACTTGCTCGTGTTTCTTTTTTGGCAACCCGCTCCGAGAGAGAGAGAGACATTTTTCCAAACGATGAAAACAACGTTTCTAGTACACCGAATAGGGCACCAATCCTGTCACATTCGATAAAACAGTGAACAATAGTCTCCTCCTTTCCACAGAAAGGACAACCACTTAAAACAGTTGGGTTCATCTTTGACACGATCGCCATCATGCGCTGAATGATGTCGTTTCTCGCTGCATGATGTTTTAGGTAGGGTTCAGGGTACATACCTTATCGTAGTCCTCAGCAGTGAAGTCTCTGTCTCTCTGCATGATGTTTTAGGTAGGGTTCAGGGTACATACCTTATCGTAGTCCTCAGCAGTGAAGTCTCTGTCTCTGTGCATGATGTTTTAGGTAGGGTTCAGGGTACATACCTTATCGTAGTCCTCAGCAGTGAAGTCTCTGTCTCTGTGCATGATGTTTTAGGTAGGGTTCAGGGTACATACCTTATCGTAGTCCTCAGCAGTGAAGTCTCTGTCTCTCTGCATGATGTTTTAGGTAGGGTTCAGGGTACATACCTTATCGTAGTCCTCAGCAGTGAAGTCTCTGTCTCTCTGCATGATGTTTTAGGTAGGGTTCAGGGTACATACCTTATCGTAGTCTTCAGCAGTGAAGTCTGGTTTTAACTGGTTGCTGGCAGCTGCTCAGGGAGTCACTGTCGCTGTCCAGCAGGCCGTTCATGTTGGCACTTTTCACCATCTGGACCAGGATGGGCGTCAGCTCACCCTCCAGAGCCAGGAGGCCCTGGAATATAGAAAATATAGGAGGAAATACACCCACAATATGAATATATACCCTCTAAAAGCAGGATACAAATACATAACTTACATCAGGGCTGCCCAAAAGGTAGATGGTGATCTACAAGTAGATCACACAGACCATGCAGATAGATCACATGACAGTCACCCCAGCACTTGGACCCTTATAGATCTGACCCTTACAGGTCCATTTGGTTTCATTTTACCACTCTCAAGACTTAAATTATATTTAAACATATCTGAATTATGTAATTCTCAAGAGTCCGCACAATTAGAAAATGGAGAATGATTGTTATTTTGACCAACGTTTTGCCAGTTCTCTTTCCCAATTGTGGACGAAAATGTGAAAGTTCTTAGTTTTGGGTGCAACAGACTAAACTCAACATCACAAACTGTCAACTTAAACCTTGTATGCTGTTTTTTAAACGTCATTCATAGCATCTACAGGAAAACCCTTCCAATTCTCCCCCTCTATTTTTCATTATAAAGTGCATTATACTTAATCATTATTATAGCAAGTAAAACCTTCACCACTATTTTAAAGTCAAACTTTCTTGGGGGCCTTGAAATTGTTTTTTGTTTTTTTGTTTTTCTTTTTGATGTGTAGATCTTGTTGAGCCGGTCATTTTGAAAGTAGCTCTCAAGTCCAAAAAGTGTGGGCACCACTGACCTAGATAGTATAGATCATACCTTAGCCAAGGCAGCAGCAGTCATCTGGACGCGACCCTCGTCGGAGGCGTAGATCTTCAGGTCGTGGCGATACGTGCTGTGAAGTCTCAACAGGCCACACCCTGGGAAACCTGCGTAGTCACCTGACAATGACACCATCATCACCATCATTATTATTATTATTATTATTATTATTATTATTATTATTATGCTTATGCTGTACCAGTGTTGTTTTTGTCGACTAAGACTAAAGACTAAAGACTAAGGGCTCGCTTTTCGCTCCACACGATGTCCCTAACGTCACCCGAAACCCGCAGCGAATTCCCTTATTGGTATTTTCGTCACCTTTTTGTGACTGGAGGTGTGGTCATAGGCGTGTTTGTCGCGCAGTCCCTTAAGTTGCTAATTTCGTCAAATAGATTTGGGAACTAGATAACGCCATTTCAAGGCACCCGCTAACCGATATGAGAAGGCAGAGCCACGTGCGCACGGTGCGGGCGTCTGTGCGCCTTGGAGATGTCCACGACTCCGTGTGGAAAGGCGCCAGTTCAATTCATCTCCTTATTTATAGATTGTCGACCCCGCATTATAGATTCTGCTCGACCCCGCATTGTAGAGAAGACCTACCCACATATTCTATACAGCATCTGAGAGAGTGGCGTTTGCCCGTCACGCTGCATTTTGAAATGTAAAAAATGGTCCAGAATTGACCGAGAAATGAATTATCAAAAAGACGTCCTTTTTGCCACAAATTCCTGACTTTTTTTGCAATTTACTTTTTACATTTTACTTTTTTTTTTTTACTTTTTTTTTTTTTACATTTTGTTTTTACATTTCGCAGACTTGGGATACAGTAAATGCACGCCACACACAGCAAAAAAAAAAAAAAAAAAAGCATGGAACATGTTGAATGGTAAGAAATCATTGAGAATTGACCAAGCTATAATTGTTTGAAAATGAGAGCTATAATCTTTGAGAATAAGCTACTCATGTATGTGTCTGTCCTAATCCCGCAGCCAGGCTGCGTGCTTAGGAGGGTCAGACATACAGTAGCAGTAGGGATAAGGGAAAGGGATGAATTAAAGGGAATGGCAAGACCAACACGGATTGGATGAACGCTAAAAACGCCCAAACCACACCTATGCATAATGTAACGGGTATAGGAGGTGTTTAAGGGAGATGGCATGATAACGAAATTATCAACTTTAGTGCGGGAACGCCTCTTCCCCAATGCTAAGTGCGTTAATTGCGTATAAGGGCTAATGTAACCAAAATCAAGCCCTAAGTCGACTAAGGTTTTTGAATTTCTAAATGGGACTAAAGGACTAAATGAGTGTTTTCAAAAGACTAAGACGAAGACTAAATCATAACCTAAGACTAATGTAAATAGGAAACATTTTTATCTCCTTTTTTCTTGCTTTTTAAGTATGTGAACATATCTGCAGTTTACATTGCATACCTTTTCAGGAAAGGAACTTATTATTATTGCAGTAATTTTATACAAAGAAATAAAACGACACATGTTTCATACTAAAAACTAGAAATCTGTTTAACATATATGAACCTACAATGTGTTTGTGTGTAAGACTAGACTACCATGACTAAGACCAAAAGACTAGACATTTTTTTGACATTTCGTCGACTAAGACTAGACTAAAAAAATGAATTTCAGAAGACTAAATAGGACTAAAAGACTAATTTTGTCTTATTGAAAAGACTAAAGGCTAAATCAAAATATCCTTAAAAAAAAAAACAAAAAAAAAAACACTGCTGTACTAATGATACCTCTGCGCCGTGTCATTCACTCTTGTTTGAATAAATAGTTGATTGTGTGTCACCACCTGTCATAGTTGTCATAGCTGTCTTAGCTGTTAGTATAGTAGTGCTTAGTTGTAGTATGTTATAGTATGTTAGATGTATAGTTTTAGTTGTAGTATTCCATAGTTGTAGTATATATTTATATGTGTCTGTTTAGCTGCTTAGTTGTAGTATGTTTTAGTCTTAGCCGTATAGTTTAGTTGTAGCATATATGTATATGTCCTGTCTAGTTCCTGTTTAGCTGTCTGTTTAACTTTCACTACTTGCCACTTTATAATTATAATTATACCTGGTTGTAGTTTAGCACCTTCACCTCACTTTATGCTGTTACAGCTGCACTTTACTGCTCTAGTCTGTTGCACTACGTCACTTACTGTTTCTTGTATTGTTTGTATTTGTCCTTTTTCTTGCACTGTCTATTGTCTTATTGCACTGTGGAACAATGGAAACATTATTCCTTCCCTGTATATGTCCTGACATACACTGGAGTGACAATAAAGAACCTTGAACATCTAGAGGTCTAACGTTAGAGGACAGACAGACAGACAGACAGGCAGGCAGACAGGGTGCAGTACCCCACCTTGTCCTCCAGGGTAGACAGACAGACAGACAGACAGACAGACAGACAGACAGACAGACAGACAGACAGACAGACAGACAGACAGACAGACAGACAGACAGGGTGCAGTACCCCACCTTGTCCTCCAGGGTAGACAGACAGACAGACAGACAGA
>CM076981.1:48068933-48216433 GCA_039105355.1 Benthosema pterotum | reverse complement strand
TAATGGTAGGATAGTTACCAAATTACAGTTAAGGGTTAGATGGTGTTGGACTAGTTAGGTTCGTCTACTGGAGCCAGAGGGGTAAGTCATGAGATTAAGGCAAGTCGTTGAGCTCAAATACTTTTTTTATATATAATTTGAAATAGAAATAGGAATAGGAAATAGAAAAAACAAAACAATGCGCACAAACATAGACAGTTGACAATAATGAACAATAAATGAAATGGTACCTTTGTAAGATCTTACGGTTTAAACCTGAAGGCCTTTAGATCTGAGGTTATTAAACCTGTGGGGTTTTAAATAGTTGGGTGCACCCAATTACTGACTGCATAATACCGTATGCAACCGTAGTTGTAGTATTTAAACCAATTCAGTATCGATTCAATTCAATTTCACAATTACTCTTTTTTTTTAGATTTGAATCCAAAATAAAACACTTTCACTTTGTACAATAAAGCGGACAAATAAACAAAACCTTCACAATAAAACTGTTCACACGACCTGGTGGCTATAGAAATAGTCCAGGAGACACAATGTGTCTACCCTTTAGTGTGTGTACTAGTGATAAGACCTGCACCGCTCCTTGCAGGGCAGAGGTGTGAGAGTTAGGTTTTATTGTCCAGCTCTGCACCGTTTCTCACAGGGCAGAGGTGTAGGTGAATATAAGCGTTTGACAATGTCCCTTTCTAATTGTGTGTGTTCAGAGCTTAACACTAACACTTGCCCGCTTGCCCGGGGCAAGTAAAAAAAATGGTGGGGCAAGTGAAGGCTGCTACCTGGTTGCCCGATCGGGCAAGACCTCTGTGTCTTTCCCTGCTTTCTAGATATACACAATTCCAGGCCTGGATTTGGGAAACAAAACAGGCAAATTAACATACACATCAAAATGACCTAATCTTCTACATTCTCTAGTTGTGTACACCTGGCCTAATTAAGATGATGAATTTTAACTCTTGAGAGTGTAAAAATTTTTACGTTCTCAAGAGTTACATCTGGTTAACCAACTTAACTGGGGACCACCTGGAACCCTCTCAGGGACCACTTGTTGAAAGCGCCTGGTTTAAAGCACCCAAGTAGGAAGTAAACTTAGATGCAAAATTTACAATTTTTGGGGGGCAAGTGACCATGACCTGAGGGCAAGTAGAACCTGACTTGCACTTGCCCGATGGGCAAGTGTCTCAGAGACCTTAGTGTCAACCCCTGTCAGGGGTAGCTCGCCATCGTTGGGCCGGCCAGAGCCGGGCTGAATCCAACCAAACCAAAAACCTGACCTGCATAAAGCAAGGCCAGAGGCATCTCTGTGTTGATGCCTAAAACATTACCTTTTCTAAACAGAACTGTATACGGTTCACTTCAAATACTTATTTGAAATCAATATTTTCAACCTTTAAATACAGGATAATGGTTACAATTACAATTCAATAGTACTCCAAATAAAACAAAATAAAATACTCTTCTCACCGATGGTGGGTGAATCTCTTACTCAAATAACAGCAACAGCTGGGAGTGAAACACTAGAAATAAAATAACATTGTTTGAGTACATATTCTTTTTTACACCAAAAAGAAATAATCATGCACTGTAGTGCAAAAAGCGTTTTTAGTTGAACAGCAAAACAAGCTTAAGATTACTTTGCTTTAGCAGTGGATTACATTTCCAGTACTCGAGTACATTAGACAGGGGTTGACACTAAGGTCTCTGAGACACTTGCCCATCGGGCAAGTGCAAGTCAGGTTCTACTTGCCCTCAGGTCATGGTCACTTGCCCCCCAAAAATATATTGTAAATTTTGCATTTAAGTTTTCCTACTTGGGTTTTCAACAAGTGGTCCCTGAGAGGGTCCAGGTGGTCCCCAGTTAAGTTGGTTAACCAGATGTAACTCTTGAGAACGTAAAAATGAAACCAAATGAACCCTTGCGGGTCCATTTGGTTTCATTTTTACACTCTCAAGAGTTAAAATTCATCATCTTAATTAGCCCAGGTCTACACAACTAGAGAATGTAGAAGATTAGGTCATTTTGATGTGTATGTTAATTTGCCTGTTTTGTTTCCCAAATCCAGCCTGGAATTGTGGATATCTAGAAAACTTGCCCCACCATTTTTTTTTTTTCCCAAGTGTTAGTGTCAAGCCCTGTTAGACCTCCAGGCACCAGCAGAGCTGGGCCTCCATATTAGCATCATAGCAGCTAATGCAACAACACTACTGTTTGTCACTCACCAGGGTTTGCAAATGAAGTGGCTGGATGGCTGGAAGTTATAGTCACTACAGCCTAGAGTCATAAATGTTGCTTTGTGTAGCACACAACTGGCAGCTAACATTTAGATTTTCTCAAAACTTTGTCTTTTTCCTCTCTCTGCAGTACAACTCTCTCTGTGTTCTCCTCACTCTGCTCTCTCTCTCTCTCTCTCTCTCTCTCTCTCTCTCTCTCTCTCTCTCTCTCTCTCTCTCTCTCTCTCTCTCTCTCTCTCTCTCTCTCTCTCTCTCTCTCTCTCTCTCTCTCTCTCTCTCTCTCTCTCTCTCTCTCTCTCTCTCTCTCTGATTAGGGGGGTCGTTTCACCTGCTGTCCTGCACTCACAGGCAGCAGCAGGGGCAGGCAGATCTAGGCATGGGCATGGGGGGCAATGCCCCAGTCTGCCCCCCCAAACTAAACCAACAGCATTTCATCATTGAAAACAAAAAACTCTATGAGTCAGACCTTTAGCTTTATGCATGCTGCGTGTCTGTTGCAACTTCAACAAAGTAGGCTACTGAATCTGATGTTATTGTTGATGCTTTACTTGACTAATAAAAGTCCTGTAACCGAAAATGGTATGGGTGCGGATTCATCGCCGTGGCGCGAAGCCGCACCCATAAAAAAATAATCCACACATAGTGGAGAGCATAGTGGAGAGAGCTCCTCTCCGTCTGCCCCCCCCCCCCCTCTCTCTCTCTCTCTCTCTCTCTCTCTCTCTCTCTCTCTCTCTCTCTCTCTCTCTCTCTCTCTCTCTCTCTCTCTGTGTGTGTGTTTACTACGGGTTTCTATGGTAACACTTGGGGGGAGGGCGCAAGTGAGAGCCCCCCCATATAATAACCCTGGTGTGTGTGTGTGTGTGTGTGTGTGTGTGTGTGTGTGTGTGTGTGTGTGTGTGTGTGTGTGTGCGTGCGTGCTCACGTGCCGTTATTTTATAGCCTAGAATTTTCCTATCCCTGCAAGCATGACCGCGCTGGCCCTGTCAAGGCCCAGTTAGGGCTTGCGCAAGGGGCCGCTTTGGGTTGCCCGCGCAGGACCCTAGGGGGTTTGCACATCGGCAAACTGCTGGGCCCTAAGTGCTGGGCCAGTATGATCAGCCCCCACGTAGCCCTAAGATGCCTAAAAGGGCCCGCAAGGGCCCCAGAATAAGCCCTCACTCAGCCTGCAGGAAACCCCCATTAACTGCCCTGACTAGGCCCCCACCACACCCACATTGGCTTTAACCATTAATATTTTACTACCGGTATATTTATTTTAAAAGAACTACAAATGAGCCACGAATTGCATCATTAAATCTGTTTACACCAACTGACTGAACTAAAAATTGAAGTACACCAATTAAAATGCAAGTTGTCACTGCATAACCATGATCTGTACTGTGAAAAAAATGCAATAGTCAAAGTGATTCAAATCAAAGAATGTATTAAAAACACCAACAATAGAAAGCATTACAATATATTACAAACATTGGAACAACATTGGAACACACAAAAATAACACATTTAACGTGGGGGGGGGGGGGGGGGGGGGGGTGCAAGGTAGTTAATGCAAATCCTTTGTCTGGGCTGTTCAGTATTTGGGCCAAAACAGCACCAGGCTATAGAGCTGGCAAGTGTGGCAGCCATCTTAGTTCCATGCTAAAAATCCCAATGCATTTTCCCCATAGAGATTTCCAAAGATATTGTAAGCCTTGAATCCAGCCATCCAGGATCATGGTTAATCATGACCATAAAACCTTTGATCATGTGAAAAAGGTTTTAAATGTTTTAATTATGATATACGATGTTTAATAAATACTGTTTTTCAAATATTTCTTTTCACAGAATCAAAGGTTTTATGGTCATAATTCACCATGATCCTGGATGGCTGGATTCAAGGCTTACAATAATTGATATAAATATCTTTGGAAATCTCTATGGGAAAAATGCATCAGGATTTTTAGCGTGGAACCAAGATGGCCGCCACACTTGCCAGCTCTATACTGAATGGCCCTCCAAGGATGCCCTGTGCCAGATCAGAGAGATCTGATCATGTAATTGGTCCTCACTAATGTTCATGAAACATTGGCACATTTTTCCCCACTTGGTCTGTGTCTCATAGGAGGGCTGTGGGCAGTTCAGAAACTAGGCTTATATGACATCAAGAGAATCCAAGCTGATAGAAACGACAGGCTTTTAATTCATGAAAGGTTACCATGTGTTACCAATGAAAGCCATCGTTCTCGCGATAATGAAAATGTATCTTTTAAATCCCCCAAAAAAATAAAATACATTTTTGGATGTCATCGATGATGTCGCATAACTCCAGTTTCTGAATGCCCACAGCCCTCCTATGAGACACAGACCGAGTGGGAAAAGAATCTGCCAATTTTTCATTAACATTAGCAAGGACCAATTACATGAAGAGCATTTAAGGCAAATGGCACAGGTTAAAGGAACATCTTAGGATGTAAGCCGAGAAAATCTCCTAACACCACCAAACCATCTTGACCTATTCTCCCCAAAGCAAAAATTGAGTAAGTCAAGGCACGGGACACACCGTGTAACAAAACAAGACGCTGTATACGTAACATTTTAAACTGATGTTGACATTTAGTTTTTTTTTTTTTTTTTTTTTTTTCTCTCTAGTTCAACTGCAACTGGAAACTAATTTCCTCTCACGTTTACATATAAATTGCTGAAAAATAAAGAGGAAGTTGAAAAGGCAATACTGAATTTGAAATTTGCAATGATATTAATTTGATAATGCGTAAGCATGAAGCAACAACAGCTATAGGAATGAGAGGCAAGTGCCAAACCAAGGTAAATAATTAAAATAAAATCAAAATTGCTCGACTTTTAGTTAGATTCAGACACTGCCCTGGGTCTATCAATGAATCATTCACCATAGGTACAATATCAACAGGTTTAGTATATCAATAGTAGTAGTTTTTAACCAGTTTTCCTGCAAACATGGATGTGACACTATTGTTTGCTGCTCCCCTCCGGTTCCCAATGGTCAGAATACATCAATACTGAGCAAACAACTGGTGATGGAGACAGCTCTAAACATAACTCAACACAATAACTGTCTTAACTGTCTTAAACAATATTATAGGAAACAAGCCAAAATAAGCAACAGCATCATTTTACAAACGAGCCCAAAAACTACTAATGATGTAAAAGCAACTTTACAGAAAAAATAAAAAATAAAATGAAAATAAAAGCCCTTGGTCGGTAGTCAGTGGACACCAAAGAGTGGGTCCAACTCAGTGTGACCTGGAGTGAGGCAACCACAGGTGTAGGCAACAAGTGTTTGTTCTGTACAGTAGGTTCGTAGTTATTCAGTGCTTACATTTTGTTGTGTGGGAGGAACAGTTTTACAACTGTATGCATCAAAGAACTAAATGCAGGAGAGAAATGTCAAGTTCAAAAGGCTTGGATGCCAATAGTCCAGGCTTCCAGGTGCTATACAACATTCAGAATTAAGCCTCTCCATTCAACAGCTTATTAGGGCCACATATTAGCGACTAGCGAGTTCCGCTTAATTGTCCTCAGACCCCTCATATAGTTGACTCTTAGCAAACTCAGATGCAACTTGCTGCCTGCACAGGTGTGGACCTTTTTGAGACATCTAAAAAAGCAGTTCAACTCACAGGTTCCCATCTTGAGTGACCACTTCAGGTAAGATGAGGTTTAGGCGGTTGTGAGGTTTATCTTTTCTCGGGCCATGGTCTCTCTGCTGAAACGGGAGGATAAAAAAAAAAGGACTGGAGGGGAAGGACGACCAGCCACCTCTCAAAATAGGATGTTTCTTCTTGCACTCCTCGCAACCATGGCTTGTAGTCCTTTCTCAGGCCTGAATTCATCTGGAAACATATAAAAGAAAATATTATTGATTATCGGCCTAGTGTGCCTTTGCGGTAATCAATCCCTGGTAACCTAACTGTAACACAGTGAGAAGACTCTCACATAGTGACACTACAAGAGGCAGGCCTACAACTGTGTTTGTGTGTGTATATCAGGAACCTGTCGATTGCGGTTCACTGGTAGACCGCGGACTGTTCCCAAGTCGACTGCAACGTGACGAAACGTTCAAAAACCTACCATTTCACTCTGAATGGGAGGAAGATTATGTTTTGTTTATTATAATTAAACGTGCCTTTTCGTCCTCACTTGGAGAACTACTGATGTTAGGTGGTTAAGCATGAATGTTCCTGATCGGATTTCTGGTCATAGCTATATCTGAAATCTAGTAGTTCCCGAAGCTTTCTACACAGGGATAATCATACAAAGCTAGCTGACCACCAGTGGCTTTTAGATTTCATTTGTCTTTCCTCACTAATCTCACCCGCGAGCTCAATGGGTTGAATGAAGAGCTCCAGGGTAAAAATAAAGATGTAGTCAACATGAGTTCCGTGGACACGTTTTGTTGATTATTCAACATACAGTACTTTGATTACATATTACCCTATTGGCCTGAATATAAGTGTTTTTTCAAATGGCAAAAATCTTAAAAATGGAGTCGTCTTATATTTGTGGACTATATTATTTGACATTCAATGTTTTCTTCTTTACACAAATTAGTCTTGAAAAATGGGGGTCTTCTTATAACCAGGGTCGTCTTATACTTGGGACAATACGGTAATATTTAATACTTGCCTTTAATACCATGTTTCTCAGCTTGCTGTTCTCTCTGTAAAGTCTTCAGCTGGCCTTGCAGTTCTTTGGTGTAGTCTTGACTTGACAGTTCTGCTGAACTGGGGTTGAACAGATCCTCAGACAACATTCCCTCGTCCACCAGTCTTTGTGTAGCAACTTTGGCCTTTTTCTGGGGGGAAAAGATGTTATTTCGTATTTAAAGGGGAATTGCACCCATTTAACATTTTTTCAGCATACAAATAGAACTAAATGAACCCTCAGGTCCATTTGTACAAAAGAAAAGCATCAATGCTGTGAAACAACTTGATGACACCATTAAGTTGTGTTTCACCATGTTGATGTTTTTTTCCAGTCCTCCATTTCTAAGAGACACAGAATGTGGAAACTTTTTTTTTATCATGTCCACATAACATATTCAATTTGGTATATTAATGATAGGCTATAGTAAAATGTTGAAAATGGGTGGAATTTCCCTTTAATCAAAGAGCAGTCAATATACATTCATTCTTTTCCTGGTGTACTATCAATCTCTGGTTAATTACCTGTTTGGGATTTCCAGGGCCAAAGCCTTTGTCACCATTACTGGAGTCTTCTTCACCAAAGTCCAGGTTTTACGCTTTCCTCACCCTCTTGCCAAGATTCGGAATGTCAACTGCGTAGAGTTCCCGCTCAGCAGCTTTGAGTGTAGCCTCTTTGTCTGCATCCAAGTAAATTAGAAGGATAGATTTTAATAATTCCAAAAAAACAACATTGTCATCAACCTAATGTTTTAAAATGTAAATTTTGTGTGAGTGTGTGTAAAGACCTCACTTGCCTGCTAACTGAAGAATTTGAGCATGCTCAACCGGCCATCCATTAGCAGGTTTCTTACGGCCTAATGTACGGCACTCCACATGATGTGTCCTGTCAATTTCAATTCAATACAAATAAGTTTGATTGGCATGAAAAACATACTGTACATTTTCAGTGCCAGAAAACGTGTCAAATAAATAAATGCAATAAAATAAAGGGGGAAGTAATACAGCACTGTGTAAACAGAGCCATGTCATATTGCATCTTTTACATGTTAGAGTGCTGTGGTTTCCAAAGTGGAACCTGTATTTCCTAAAAATGGAGGTCTGAAAAAAATTAACAACTGATGACATCATGAAGATTGACATTATTATTATTATTATTATTACATCATGAAGATGTATTTCACCATGTTAATGATTTTTCTTTCAGATCGCTTTTTCCTGAGAGGGTACAAATGGAACCAAATTGACCCGCTAGGGTCCATTTGGTTCACATTTGTATACTCTCAGGATTTTTTTTTTTTTTTTTTTTTTTTGGGGGGGGGGAAATGTGTGGAATTCCCCTTTAACATTCATTTTGACGAATCGGTGGTGCAAGTGCAATCTGCAGCCTATTGTCAAATAGGGGTCTTTGAAATTAAATGTATTTAGAATCACTGCTTAGAGCCATTCAAATTTCTACTGATGTGGCGTTATCTTATCATAATGGGTCCACGGGCTCATTAATGACAATTTCGGGGTCCTTGTCATGAAAAGGTTTGGGAACCACTGTTATAAATAGGATATAAATATAGATATTTTTACTTTTTAGTCAAGACAAGAACAAAAAACAAAGACAAGTAGTAGTTATTGTTTTGCAGTTATTTTGTACAGGTTTTGTACAGAGGCCGTTTTCCCCAGGACTAATTTAAACATTATACAGAAAAACGCAGACTTAGCAATGTGTTTGGGTTGTACATTGTACTCCCAAAGGGGAGATTATTTTGTTTTTGGTCATAGTTTCAAACTCACCTTTCAGTATCACTGTCAACTATCCAGCTGCTTGGAACAATGCTGGTCGTATTCTTGTCAGCCCCCTCTGCCCAGCTAACAAGGGCAAACTTGTATTCCGTCATAGTTTTGTTGATTTGATAAATAATTTTAATGTTTCTGTTCGCTGAACGAGTGGACGTTGTTGTGTTGTTCCGAAAGACCGCGCTCGAGCGATGTGCATGCGTTGAATTGGTCCGTGTGCTATGATTGGCTGGCTGGAGGGGGACTGGTTCTGCGCATGCGTGAGTTGCGCGCTAAGCATTCTGGCCGATGTAGTTCTAGTAGAGTAAGCAATGCTTACTGATAAGTACAGCGGAACTACACCAACCAAAATGCTTAGCGTCTCAATGAAAGCCGGAAGCCATCTCTCTCAAAACCAAAACACAGCAAGCAAAAAATGGATCGGCTCCGATTTAGAAGAAAATATATTCTCCCGGATTCTGATGAAACGGACATTCCAAAAAGAACAACACGTTTCTGAAAAGAAGGTGAGTCTTATTCTGTTTACTGAATCATACGACAATGCAGACGGATATTGTAACTGCTTGCATGACCTCACTGTCTAAACCAGAGGCATCTAGTAGACAAGTTGCGACATTGAGGGGTCAGAACCCGAGCGCTGTTCATTTTGCCTAAAAGGTACAGACTACAGTTGGGAATACATCGTTTTCAGCAATGTGTTAAAGTATGCAATGTTTATGTTGTAATATTACTACAAAACGATATAAAATAAAGGGATGTATTTATTTTTCTCTCAAGCTGGGCTGCTATTCGTTGTCCCAATTTTCAGTAGAAGTCTAGGTAGAAGCCTCCATTGGACTGACCCCATTAAGTGAACGGAGTTGGCGTAGCTGTCTATACGCTAAAGCCCTGGTCTAAACTAAAACAATGCAGAGATAAGATTGAGATCAAATACTGTACAATTATTATTGGGTCTATCTAGGGCCTGTTCTCGCGAAGGGAACATGGTATATATCATTGTCTATGAACTATGAAAATGTAAATGTGTCTAAATTAATATACAGACTAGGCCAGGTGGTTCACAAAGTGGGGTCTGTGAGGGGCTCCCTAAATGATACTTAGGAACCAAGTGGACCCTTATGGGTTCTAATTCTGAGAGTAAAGATGGGCCCATTAAAAGCAAGCCCCAAAAGGCATTTGCTGACTTAAAACATGAAATAAGTACTAAAAGACCCCAATAAACAAGCTATTAACAGACCGCTAATAAACTGTCATCAATCTGTCAATGACATGAGAGTCATGTCATGTATTGTTTTCTTACATAGGAATGAAGATTCCTCTCACTATAAGTCTGGCATTGGCTTTGAAGATACACATCATATCAGCCACATTATGGTTATTGTGCTGTACAAGAGTATTTCTCAGCCATGTTCTTCTTGGGTTACCCCTTCTGAAGTCCATTGTTAGTTCAACAGTACATTTACAATCAGTTATATCAGTGGTGATTGAGGGACATACATTATGATATGATGATTGAAGTATTAAAATCTGTTTTCTTTCTTTCTTTCTTTCTTTCTTTCTTTCTTTCTTTCTTTCTTTCTTTCTTTCTTTCTTTCTTTCTTTCTTTCTTTCTTTCTTTCTTTCTTTCTTTCTTTCTTTTTCTTCTAGAGCCTGTATGCTGGTGGTGGAGATTCTATTCCCAGATATCCTACTTCCCTGCTCTTGTCTTGTTTGAGGATGACTTTACCAGAGAGTGAGGCTAATTCAACAATGGACATAATTGCAGTCAAGCATCATCAGTGTGTGCAGTATTTATTTTTTTCTTGTGACTTAGATCACAGTGTTGGGTCCATTATTGGAAGTGGAGAATAATAATAATAATGGATTGTTCAGTTTTATTTGAAGATATCCCTTATTAATCAGCAAGGAATCACATTCACAAGTCTGTGAATCTGTGAAACAATTTCCTCTGAAAAATGAAGACCCCCTTTACACTGGTTCACGACTTACCCAAGCTTCACTGTGCTGTTGCAAAATGGACACAATTTCTATATACTATTACATGCTTTGCTTTTGAGAAGGGTCCAGCTGCAGACCTAGCCTAGGAGTGGACGTGCCTCACAGTTGATGTGATGACGTCACATCAACCCACAGGCCCCTGTTGTTGAGCACCGGGGATTTAGGCTTAGGGTTACGGTTGGAGGGGTCTAGAGTTTTGCTACAAACATTGCTACACCCTTCTCTAAACCTACCCCTAACCCTAACCACAAGCTAAGATGGTGCTGATAAGCAGCCTACTGGGAATTATCGCTTGATAACGGTAGAAGCGGGTGGCACATGGCAAAAACAGGGGTCTATGGGTTGATGTGTGACGTCATCACATCAACTGTGAGGCACATCCACTCCTGGGCTAGGTCTGCAGGTGGAGCCTTTTGGATCTTTTGGCAGAAAGAATGACAGATCACATAGTTCACTGATTGATGTTGAAAATGTGGTTGGTCTGAAAAGGGGATTCCACAGGCATGAAACAGGTATTTGATGGGACATTGTTAAAAAGAAAATGTGTGCTATTGATCTATCACAATTAGCAAGCCTTTATGCATATACTGTATAGCAAGATCCAGTGTGGAAGATTGAAAATGTAAAAGGCAAAGAGGTTTTAATAAACATCAAAATGGTGCATATTATTTTGTCTTCAATGTGTTTTCTTTAGTATATATAGCTATGCTATGAATGGTTCATGTGTATGCTATAAATGTTTATTCGCAAAGTAAAAAATGAAAGTAAAATAGTAAAGTATTATTAAATATGTTACGATATATAATCATATATGGCACAATATATACCAATATATGGTACATGCATTATATTGTAGCACATAGATAAAATAAAATCATGCATGGCACACTATATACACAATACAGCACATGCATATATTGGGCATGCAAAGACTGAATATAAATGACCATATATTGTACCATATATAATTATACAGGTGGAATTATGTAGCAATATATGGAACACTCATATATTGCAATATATTGGAGCATACAAAGACTGAATATAAATTGCCATATATTTTACAATATATAATTAGACTGGGCACAATATATACCAATATATGGCACACTCCTATTGAAATATATTGGAGCATATAAAGACTGAATATAAATTGCCATATATTTTGCAATATATAATTATACCGGTACAATATATACCAATATATGGCACACTCATATATTGCAATATATTGGAGCACATAAAGACTGAATATAAATTGCCATATATTTTACAATATATAATTAGACCGGGTACAATATATACCAATATATGGTGCATGCATATATTGCAATATATTTGTTATACAATATATAATTATACATGGTACAATATATACCAATATATGAGACATGCATATATTGCAATATATTGGACAATATAAATACTAAATCTCATATATGGGAAAATATATTCCTGTATATTGCACAACATTTTAAAATATAATGCAATATATGTTTCTTCCGTAAGGGCTTTTACAATGAAATGGTTCAAATCATGAACAGTGTGCTGTTTCCGTGAAATTTTGCACGCACATTCAATGTGGTATAGCACACGCTGTGGTCATATTGTTGGCTCAAATATTAACACATACACCAAGTTATTGAGCATATCATAGCTATACTTAATGAGTCACAAATACATATTTTACATATGTTTTAATTAAGCTGCTAGTGCGGTGGTAGTTAATGCAGGAACATTTCAATCAATAAATGAATGAATAATAAGGAAAGAGCAGATATGGGCTGTCCACACAAAAAAGGCATTGGGCCCAAAGGTATAAATATGCTAAGGGCCTACACGGGCGAAAGCAAACTGGGCCAGTATGGGAATGCTGTGGGCTGCCCGCAGGTGCGGGTTATCGCATAGTTGCCCACGGTAAGCCAACAGCTATGGGCATCACTTGGGCAAGCCCTCTTGGGGCCCCTTAAGGTTAAGTGCAGGCTGCCATAGCCCTCACTGCCCACATACAGCCTGCGCAGGGCCCTCAGAGGCTTGCTTGAAGCCTAGGATGTGAATTTCACACAAAAAACTGGTGGTTCCATCCAGGAGCACCTGTTGAAAATCCCCTGAATTACAGTAACTCGTTGCGAGCTTGTATATCCACTCACAATATCGTAGCGCAATGCTGCGCGTTTATGGCTGTTTTTTTTGTTTTGTTTTGTTTGTTTGTTTTAAGGATGAGGATGTTGTACAGTAGTGGTCCCCAAATTAGAGCACTGACCTGTTCATTCCCTCCCGCTCCATAATGATTTTAATTCTTGACCACCCGCGACAATCAGCCGCTCCATCCCACTAAAACTAACTTAACGCGCAGCATTGCGCTACGATATTGTGAGTGGATATACAAGCCCCCCCCCCCACACACACACACACACACACACACGCACGTGTAGCAGGTACGGGTTACCATAGAAACCCATAATAAACACACACACAGACAGAGAGAGAGAGACTGTCTGACATTGCAGAGTGCAGACCCCCCCCTCCCCCGCGTACACACGTACACACACGCACGCAGGGTAGGCCTAGTCAGCTTAACTACATTCTCCCGTAACGTGTAGTGTAGCTTAATACATTTGTTCTGGGAATAGCTTGTAGTGAAGCTACACTACTTGTTTCAAGTAGCTTGTAGTGAAGCTACACTACTTGTTTCAAGTAGCTTGTAGTGAAGCTACACTACTTGTTTCGAGTAACAAGGATTGTAGCTTACTACATTTTCCCACACACATTTTCAAATTCCACCCATTTTTAATGGGTAGAAAACCTCTAATATACATCCCAAAACTTAAACATGCCACCATCCTATGTTCAAACCCTCCGCTAAATTATTATCATTATGATTTTTACCCATATTGTTTTATTATTATGTACATTAAGTTGAGATATATATTTATATTATGTAGTGTTGATGTAGCAGTTAGCTACATCAAGCTACTTTTGTCATGTAGCTTGTAGTGTTGCTTGCTACAATTTTCTGGCGATAGCTTGTAGTGTAGCTTAGCTACATTTTTTTTCGAGAGTAACAAGTAGTGTAGGTTACTACATTTTCCCAGTAACTTGCCCATCACTGCTAGTCAGTATAAGTAGGCCTACAAAGGACTGAGTCTTTTTTATTGAAACAATTTGCGCTCTTAATGAAACCGCGCACAATGAAGCCACAATGAAGCCTTACTTTGACTATGAAGTGAATATTGAAAATTGTATGTACCGCGTCATTTTATTAAATAAACATTATTTATTGCACTTGTACTATTATGGAGCCTTTTATTTGGCATGAAATGACAAGAACTTGGGTTTAGTTATTTCCATCCAGTGGAATATTATTTGGGCTTTGTGGCCAAATACAAAAGGCCCAACTGTCTGGGCCCTAATGCGAATGCAAATTTGTCAAGACAAATTTTTCCAAGCTTGTCAGTTGTCAATCAGCAGCCCACAATAAAGAAAAAAAAAATTCCAAATGCAGCAATCATCAAGCACACACACTGTTGGGCAGTAAGTAATTATATATTACATACTACTGTAATATTATTACTTTTCCCAGTAAAAGTAAAGATATTACTCGTGTAAACATGTAATGAGTAATATGTTACTCTGCCAAAACATGCCTAGTTACTTATTACGTTTGAGCTTGTAGTATTAGAAAATAGAACAGATTTACAAGTAGTTTGTAGATCCTAATCCACCTCAGTATTTTGCACACATGACATACTCTACAAATGATCGCAGTTGTCGCTGCTAAACAGATACATTTCTATTTCTATATTCCTTTTAGAAAAAGTAAGAAAAAGTAATTTTATTACTCTTTCTAAGGGGTCATAAGCAAAGATATTACTCCTTTTTTGCCCAACACTGCTGGTCCCATAGTTGTTCTCGTCAACGAAAACTAAAACGAAATGTGTTCGTCAACGACCATTTTTCACGGGACGAAAACGAGACTAGACTAAACGAAAAACATGTGTATAAACAATAACTGGGACTAAATTAATATGCAATTTCGTTGACTAATAAATACTAGACGAAAATGTAGTTGACAAAATAAAAACTAATCTAAAATCTATTGTCATTTTCGTTCACGAACGAAGACGACACGAAATATATTAATCGTATCTCTTTTTTGCGGAGTATTTTGCTATGAAGTCACGTTGTGTTCGGAAGTGCACGTCGGGGCTGTCCGGGAGCACAGTCGCCTATCACTTTATATATACTAGGCATTGTGATCACTTCAGCGTGGCTGTAACCGAACACACCCTCCCTCCACAATTCTTCCTCCTCCGTCTCTTTTTGGTGCTCCGCACTGAGCGCAGCAGCACCAAGAAGGCTCTGCAACTAACAAAACTAAGACACGCGACAGAGATTTTACTCATACTTTATGGTCGAATCCTTTCACACAAAACAGCACGCTTTGCACGGGATTGGGACAAAGAGAAGAGAAGATTTATGGAAATATTTTCGCTAAATCGATGTGGACAGGGACAATACTTTATGCTTGTTCACAACTAGCGCCGTTGTGCGACGTCTCATCTTCGCCGAAAATGCCGTATACAGCACTAGCAGTGGTACGGGGACCACCAGTAGTCCTTGAGAGGGTTCCAGGTGGTCCCCGGCTAACTGGTGGAGACTTGATGTAACTCTTTGAGAGCGTAAAAATGAAACCAAATGGACCCGCATGCTCACACTTGTTGTTCTTGTTGTTAAGCAACTTGTTGTTTAGCTCCATCATTTTACACTGATGGGGCTACAGCGTTTCCAGTGAAGATGAGAGCTAGATTACAAACCTGAAGAGAAACCTCAGGATTTAGCATAAAGCAATCAGCAGAGTATGCTGCTTGTTGTAGAATGTAACGTTACATCAACGTTGTGTTGTTGAGTGACAGTGTTAGCTTAATGTTAGCAACGCAAAGCGGAATAGATTATAGACCGATTTACGCAAACTCCGTTCACTTCATGGGATCAGTCCATTGGAGGCTCATACATAGACTTCTATTGAAGAGACAACAAAAAGGGACAACCGAAAGTTACGGAATGCATTGGAGTCTATGGGCTCGTGCGAGTACATGAACCACGTGACCAGGCTGTTTTCTGCCCCATCAATGTCGCAACTCTTCTAATAGATAGACCTTCCCACAACTTAGTTTGGACACAACTTGAGATCGTGTTTTGACATTGAATGAATTGAACACACATTATATTACACATTGCTGGTGGGGAAACTATGGTTTCAAAATTCAGTTGGAATGCTAGTTTAGCCTATTTAAAGGGGATTGCCATTATTATACCTTAGAGATGTTGTGTGGACATGATAAAAAAAACGCCCCATTCTGTGTTCCCTAGAAATGGAGGTCTGAAAAAAAAATCATTAACATGCTGAAACACAATTTGATGACATCAAGTTGTGTTTCACAATGTTTCTCCAGTGATTTTTCTTTTGGGACCTTTTTTGTGAAACAAATGAATACTAGCGGGTCCATTTGGTTCCACTTGTACACACTCTGGATCCCAGGGGTCCTTCAGGAAATTCCAGGAGATCCCCTGTTAAATGATATATTGGAACCAATTGGAGACTAAATTGTCAGACTAAAACTAGACTAAAAGGACAATAGTTTTAGTCGACTAAAACTAAACTAATAAAATCATGGTTTCATGGACTAAAATAAAAACTAAAATGATTTACTTTTCGTCGACTAAAACTAGACTAAATAAAAAAAGGACGAGTTAGACTAAATAGGATAAAAACTAAAACCGGTGATTAAAAGTGGACTAAAACTGAAACTAAAATTAAAAATCGCAGACTAGAACAACACTGCACTGCTCATATCATTGCATGATTTGACTTGTACCTTCACACTAGACTTTTAAAAGTGCATCACAAAATGGTCTGTTTTGTTGCAAATACACTGTGCTGCTCTCATATAGAGACAATAAATGGACGTGGTGCTGTGCTGCATGCTATGGTGCAAATCGTAGGAGCATCCCGGAAGGTTCATTAATATTCATGAGGTGCTGCTCCGAGCATCCAATCACGTTCACGCGAGGAGGCGGAACTTCCAAAATGCGGCGCTTGTTTATCTGCCGGCTACTACTAGTCGGGCGGGGCGAAGCATAGTTTTACTGAGGTTATGGTTAGGGTTAGTTACCACATAAAGCACCGTCTAACCCTAACCCTAACCTAACCCTAACCCTAAACATAACCCCAGTAAAACTAGGCTATGCCTAAACCTAATCCTAACCCTAAACTTAACCTCAGTAAACCTATGCCTAAACCTAACCTAACCCTAACCATAACCTCAGTAAAACTTCCTTCGCCCCGCCCGACTAGTAGTAGCCGGCAGATAAAACAAGCGCTGCTTTTCGGAAGTTCCGCCTCCTCGCGTAAACGTGATTGGATGCTCGGAGCAGCACTTCATGAATATTAATGAACCTTCCGGGATTATCCTACGATTTGCACCATAGCGTCCCGCATTGCTGCTGGTCTTTGTTGTCAAAGATGTACTGACCCAAAGGCACCTCTAGGGGTCAGACGTTGCTAATGTTACAATTAGCTCAGGGAACAGTGGCATTTTAACATCAATGGTAATTCTGCATCACCATGGACTGGAGAAGAGGTAGGCTACACAAATGTTTATTGTGTTTCATCACTCCAAAATACCATCCAGAAGTGATTTTCCCATTCATCTTCCTCATAGACTTTTCTCAAATGATTTATTGAAAGATGATTATGCCACTGGAAAAAGCCAACTCGGGTTGTGACAAATCTCACAATATTATCATACAATATCTACTGTACTTAGCATGAAAAACACAGCGGGATACAATACTTTTTGTTTTGTTTTTCTTCTTAGAAATTATTTGATTGTCCCAAAACATTGTGTATTGTCATGATTTTGTCACCAGTTGGCCTTGTCTGTGACATAATAGTCTTTATATTATATACCGTAGATTACCAAATAACAGCCCCTACTCAGATAGCCACAAAATACCTAATAACAGCCAAGGGTCTGACACCATTTTACTTAATAACTGCCTCATCCAAATAACGGCCTAGTACAGTGGTTTTCAACCTTTTTCATACCAGGGCCCACTATCTATTCAGAATTTGAGCCACGGACCACCATTTGATGACATTTTAGCCCCACAGACCTCAAAACTCAAGATTTCTTTTGCTTTTGTCCACAGTTCCAGGCTGGATTTGGGAAACAACATTCTCAGGGACCACTGGTGGTCCCCGGACCACCTGTTGAAAACCCCTGGCCTAGTACAATGGCCGTGGTCTGAATTGACTTTAGATTTTTTTCAACCAAGCCTCATGTTTTAGGTTGTTAGAGAAGGTAAAAGATTGACCAGTGTTAATTGTGTTACATTACTTGCTTTCTTTGGTGTTAGGGATTTTAGCTATGGGAGCGGGCATTCGAACATGATCCTAAATACATAGGCCTAATTGTTTACACATTTGTGACAGTGATTTCTGTCATTTAACAGTCCAGGCAGGTAATCTATGGTAGATCATTTTCTATGAGGAAAATGAATGGGGACTTCATTTCTGGACCACGGGCGACATCATGAAAGGGACAGGACTGCTCAGCTCATACAGTATAGGCCTTGGCCTACCCAAGTGCTCATAGATGGATTAAGAAATTAAGGGCCCCTGGGCCACTGCCAGCCAAAGGGCCCCCCTACACCGGAGCATTTTTCTTCCCGGCGCGGTGCACCGGCTTTTCAGCAGGATTTACAGCATGACATTGCTTGAAGATAATAAACCCGGAAAATAACTAAGCCAAATAAATGCAAAAAGTTTAAACGCTTCATTACCTGGCAGGGGTTGACACTAAGGTCTCCAAGGCACTTGCCTATCGGGCAAGTGCAAGTCAGGTTCTACTTGCCCTCAGGTCATGGTCACTTGACTCCCAGGTTCCAGGTGGTCCCCAGTTAAGTTGGTTAACCAGATGTAACTCTTGAGAACGTAAAAATGAAACCAAATGGACCGTTTCAGTTTTACACTCTCAAGAGTTAAATTTCATCATCTTAATTAGCCCAGGTCTACACAATTAGAGAATGTAGAAGATTAATCATTTTTGATGTGTGTTAATTTGCCTGTTTTGTTTCCCAAATCCAACCTGGAATTGTGGACAGCTAGAAAGCGGGGAAAGACACAGAGGCAGAGTGCAACGACTGCCTTCAAGACAAATTTATCTTGTGTTGTGTTATAGTGCACTAAGTTGCACACTTGCCCGATTGGGCAACCAGGTAGCAGTCTTCACTTGCCCCACCATTTTTTTTTACTTGCCCCGGGCAAGTGGGTAAGTGTTAGTGTCAAGCCCTGCCTGGGCTCCTGTCATCAGTCACATCACCCCTGTCCCTCTACCAACTCCTCTACCTATCAAATACCACATTGACTACAAAATCATCCTTCACACATTCAAGGCCATGTGAATGAATGCATGAATGAATTGTTTATTTTTGTGTCATGCACCAGAGGCGCCCATGCAGCCCACATAGGCTTATAGGACACACCATACAAGTTACATATAAATACAGAATACAAACAATTTACAGCTGAGACAGCTGAAAACAATCAAAAGAAAGCAGTTTGTACAACTCTGTTTCTTCCTTCATTACCTAAACAAAGTCTTCTGTCTTTTTTCCCAAGCTCCCACTACAAAATTTGCTAAGGCGAAAATACCTTTCCGAAAACAAAGTTCCAGTTTTTCATAGTCATCCAACCAGAAAAAGCTACCACAGATTTCTGTCATTCTATTGAAGAAAATATGTCTTAATTCATCATATATAGGGCAATAAAAAAGGAAATGAATTTCATTTTCAATGTCTCCCAAATCACATACTAAACATGTTCTTTCATCCTCAGGGATACCAAACCTGTTTCTAAGGCTAATATGGTAATGTCCCAGAGTGCCACTGTGCACAAAAAGATCTTTGACTTTTAGACAGGTTTTGAGTGACATAGGGTTCATACTATATGACCTTATGCAGTCAACATCCCCATACCACCCGGTCTCTCAGTTCTTCTCCTCCTCCATCCTCCTCCCAATCCTCCTCCCAGCCTGTCTGTCTACAATGGGATCACAAGCATTCAGCCGCTCTGCCCCTCACCTGTGGAACTCTCTGCCCCCTCTCTGACCAGTGTTGGGCAGTAACTGATTTTAGATTACACATTACTGTAATATTATTACTTTTGCTCCAAAAAGTAAAGTAACGAGATTACTCTGCAAAAATGGGTAATAAGTAACGCATTACTTTGCAAGTAACGCCAAGTTACTTTTTTTAAATGAGCTTGTTGTTGCATGCTAAAATAGAACAGATTTACAAACTATCGACAGGTACCGTGACAACAGAGATGTGCACTGTACTTTACTGTAGATCCAGTACACACACTGCATCCTGCGCACAGTAATTACAACTACAAATCGCTTGCTGCTTTATTTTGTATTTTATTTTTAAATACAAGACCTCAACTGTCTTTAAAAACAATTGTGAAAAGGTTTAAAAAGTCAAAGAGACAGATTTTGTTGGCTTTGTTTTCAGGTGCAGTTTGTGGGATTGGAGACTATTATTCCAATAAATTGGATTCAGTTCTAAAAAAGAGCTCGCTAAACAGATTATGTTGTACATCTCTACAACCCTTTTACTCCATAAAGTGGGAGTTGAGAACTTGGGAAAGTAATAACGTAATATGTAATATATTACTCTTCAATTCCAGTAATAAGTAAAGTAATGATATTACTTTGTCTAAGTGGTAAAGAGTAAAGTAAAGAAGTTACTTTCCTAAGTAATATTGACCAACACTGTCTCTGACATAAGAAACTTGGACACTATCACCACTTTTCAAACACACCTCAAAACACACGTGTTTAGGCAGCATTATGGCTGACACCTGTGTTTTGTGTTGCAAGATGTATTTTATTATTATTATTATTATTATTATATATTTTTTGCTTTGCTGCTTTGCTTTTAACTGTTAATTGTTTTTAAGTATTTGTTCGGCGACCTTGAATGCCCTGAAAGGCGCCTAAAATGAAATTATAAATAATAAATAAAATATATTTTTTATTATTACTATATTATAATAGTTTTATAGATGCTAAAAGACATAAAATGGCGGTGATGATGTGGCCACACGCCATACGATCCAAAAACTGCAGTGATTGTGAGATTTATTTTTGGTGTGCTCTGTTAATGTAATGGTGGTGCTTTCCTGTGTGAATTGCTCCACTTTACTGATGTGTACTCTTTGACAAAGTGTAATTGAAATCAAAGCCATTTAAACTATTATTATTATTATTATTGTCAGCAGAAATCTGAGCTCATGCTGAGCCACAAGCAGGTTAGACACATCTTAACCTCCAAAGACATCCTGCTTCACAGTTCTCTTATCTGGAAAAGGCGATCGCTGCAAGTGCTTTCACTTTGCAAAGGAGAAACTCAAAAGCCATGCGTGAAACGACCTCGGCCTGCTGCTGCCCACAGCATACTTGGCTTTGAAGTGACGCTTGGACTGACCTCAAACACTACAGAGGGTTAAACTCTCTGGGCTGTAAATCCATGGAAAGTGTGCCGTCCGACATGGCCCCCTAAATGCTCAGTCTGACCCACCAAACACGATGGCATGTAAAACAACCCAAGATATTTATATTTAAAATGATGTGAAACACTACTACTGCTACTAAGTAACTACAGCTGTGTCACCAACAACTGATGTTATTGTTGATGCTTTACTTAACTAATGAAAGTCCTGTAACTGAAAATGGTATAGGGGCGATCTCCCCCCAATTGGGAAATGTTACATCCGCCCCTGGCCTGCGCTCAGTGTTTGACCTTAATAACAAAGTGATAATAATAAAGTGCATTATTTGAATTCCTTTACTGATTTCTGCCATTAACAACTGAGCCACTTCAATACTTTAATACGGCAATTCAAAATTATTTTCCGCAAATAAGCATCCCATATATGGGAAATATTTTACATGCAAACTATGGAACGTGGCACCATTCATATAAGAGAATAAAGTTAATATAAGATGTATAGTATTTCTTTGTAAAGTGAAACATATGCAAAACGTAATTTTGTGATTTATAAGAATTATACTGTATATGACATTCAAAAAAAGATATATGATCCATAGTATCATTCTTGTAAAGTTGTATGAAAGGTGCCACTTTCAAGAGTTTGCATATAAAGTTTTTTTTTTTTTTTCATACGAGAATCTACAGTATAAGCTGACTTCCTAGCGCAGCACGTTGTGAGCTTGTAGACAATTGCTGAATGTGTTTGATTCTTTTTTTTTTTCTCTCTCCAAAGAAAGGCCTAAACTTGGGATGCCAGTAAGAGTAAGTAAGTGGGTGTGTCTATTCAATTCAAAGGGCTTCATTGGCATGAGACAACATTGCAAAAGCAAATAGCGGAACAATACAAAATGTATGTACAATTGAGCTCACAATTGTACCCTCAGAAATACACACAATGGTTAGTCTTTAGGGTTGTTGTGTTCTATATACTATGACAGCAGCTCACAACTTGCTGCTGTGTTTGCTAGTATGTAATATTAAAATTTAAAAATCTGTAATATATTATACCTCTCCTTCTGCATTTCTGCATTACTTTCTATATTACTCTCTAGTCCAGGGCTGCTCAAAAGGTAGATGGTGATCTACCAGTAGATCACACAGGCCATGCAGGTAGATCACATAACAGTCCCATAAAATGTATAGGTCTGTAACTCTTGAGAGCGTTAAAATGAAACCAAATGGACCCTTACGGGTCCATTTGGTTTTATTTTACACTCTCAAGAGTTAAATTATATTTAAACATCTGAATTACGTAATTTCAAAAGTACACACTTAGAAAATGGAGAATAATTGTTATTTTGGCCAACGTTTTGCCAGTTCTCATTCCCAATTGTGGACAGAAATGTGAAAGTTATCAGCATTGGGTGCAAGAGACTAAATTCAACATCACAGAACTATTAACTCAAACTCCAAACGTCAATAGTAGCATATATAAGAAAACCTTCCAATCCTCTGCCTCCATTTTTCATTATAAGTGCATTATTCTTAGACACTATAACAGTAAGTAACACCATCACCACTTTTTTTATGTGTAGACCTTGTTGAGCCGGTCATTTTGAAAGTAGCTCTCACGTCAAAAAAAGTGTAGGCGCCCCTGCTCTAGTCAGTCCAGATGTGTTGACCTGCTTGTCAGATGAGTAGACAAGGCTGCTCACTGAGTCTGTTATAAAGTTCACAGAAAGGTCACAGAACTCAGGTATTCTGCCACGGTGTATTCTCTGTTTGGTGTCATATACAATCTTTTTTGTGTACACTGCTTTTGTGTTGCTTCATCCCCATGTGTCAGTCAGATGGCATACCTTTTGCAGGCTGAAATGATGTGAATTTCAATTAGAGAATGCTATTGACTGTCATCCCGCTAGAGGATCCATTTCCGAGACTTCCGTCAGAATTCCAGCAGCGTTTGTCTGTGGAGGAGAAGAGGGAGATGAAGGCTTTCCTTGCTGTCACAGACACAGACTCCTTTTCTCTGGAGCTGCACGAAATTCTGCTTCTGAAGACAAGCAGCTCCGTGCCAGATGAGAGATCAAACCAGATGTAACTCTTTGAGAGCGTAAAAATGAAACCAAATGGACCATTGCGGGTCCATTTGGTTTCATTTTTACACCCTCAAGAGTTAAAATATTCATCATGTGAATTAGCCCAACTTAGTCTACACAACTAGAGAAAGTAGAAGATTAATGGTCATTTTGATCTGTATGTTCCAGGCGAGCATCTAGCACATTCTAGTGCATTTTGGAAGTGCCACTAGTGCATTTTGGATCTTGTCCAGGCCACTAGGTGGCGCAGGCCACCGGGAAAACTCCCTGTACTCCAGATGGCCAATCCGCCCCTGGTGTGTGTGCGTGGGTGTGTGTGTGTGTGTGTGTGTGACCCCTCCAGGCGACCATCTGTCACCCTAGAGGAAAAAAGGGGCTTAAGTAATGTGCCCTGCCGGCCCAGGTCAGAGCTACTGAGCAGGCAGCTGGACAGGGGAAGTGCTTGGTGAATAGGAATGCATGTGGAGAAAACAATTGGGTGCAATGCTAACTGTTGCTCCTCCTTCCAGCCTCTCTCTCTCTCTCTCTCTCCCTAACCCATTGACCAGATTCCCTAATGGCTTCTAAATCATGACGGTTTTCTAACCCCCAACCCCCATCTGAAATGGTTGTTCTATAGGACCTCCTCTCTACCCAGAAGCAAAGATGAGATCGAAACGCTTGCAGTGAAAGAATGAACATATATTTGCACATGATTTTACGATTTTTTTAATCTACAGTTTTAGAATAATGGTTAAAGTGGTTAAAAACTAAGGTGACACAGACAGATGTGTTCCTGCCCAGGTCTTCTTCATTCTAACGCAGGGGTTTTCAACAGGTGGTCCGGGGACCACCAGTGGTCCTTGAGAGGGTTCCAGGTGGTCCCCAGGCTAAATGATGGAAAGTTGTTAACCAGATGTAACTCTTGAGAGTGTGAAAATGAAACCAAATGGACCCGCAAGGGTCCATTTGGTTTCATTTTTAGTTACATCTAAAATATTCATCATCCGAATTAGCACCGCTTAATTAAGAAGTCTACACTGTTTTGTTTGCAAAATCCAACCTGGAATTGTGGACAAAACCAAGAGAATTCTTTAGTTTTAGGTCTATGGGGTGAAAATGTAATCGAATGGTGGTCTGTGGCTCAAATGCTGAATAAATGGTGGTCCCTGGTGTCAAAAAGGTTGAAAACCACTGTTCTAATGGGTTGCTAATGTCTCCACCAGCATCAGGTCCACAGTGGAGAACCACATGGATCAGAAGAATGTTCCCTTTCTGCCTGGGCTTCAATCTCTACCAGAACACATCACTCTGGAGAAAGGAGAATGTTCCCTTTCTGCCTGGACTTCAATCTCTACCAGAACACATCACTCTGGAGAAAGGAGAATGTTCCCTTTCTGCCTGGACTTCAATCTCTACCAGAACACATCACTCTGGAGAAAGGAGCTGAAGCCTGGAAAATGGCTGTGGAGTTCAGGAGAAGATGTCTGACATCACCATCATACGGGGATGTTACGCCTTCTCAGGGGCGGGTCTAGGTATGGGCAATACCCCCCTAAATGCCCAGACTGCCCCACCAAACATGATGGAATGCAAAACAACCCAAGATATTTCAAATTAAAGTGTCTATATTTCAAATGATTTGAAACACTACTACTGTACAGTCATGGCACCACTAAACCAACAGCATTTCATCACTGAAAACAGAAACATCCCTGAGTTGTGCTGCGTGTCTGTTGCAACTTCAACAACAACTGATGTTATTATTGATGCTTTACTTGCCTAATAAAAGTCCTGTAACCGAAAATGGTATGGGTGCGGCTTGGAAGCCGCATCCATACCATTCTCCTGTCCCCCCAATTGTGAAATGTTACATCCGTCCATGCGCCTACTGAGTGTCAAAAAGTGCTTTCTGTCCTTGACGGCCATACATCCAAACGGAAAAGTCCTATATGATTGCATTAAACACGTTGTTTAATACTGTTAAAGCATTCTCTCTGTAAATAGCCTTTACAAGCTCACACACAACGTACCAACATGGTGAATAATGTTATCAATGTTGATTTTTTTTTGTTCTTCATGAGGAAATCTACAATTAAGCTCAAAATGCACTTGCCAACAGGGGCGGATGTAACATTTCCCAATTGGGGAGAGGGGGGCAGGAGAAAATGGTATGGGGGTGGCTTCATCGCCCGTGTCGCGAAGCGTCACAGGCGTTGAAGCCGCACCCATGCTACCCATAGATGAAGCCGCACCCATACCATTTTGGTTATAGGACTTTTATTAAGCAACAAGCCCACAGGTCTCCACCGTCCGGGCTCAGGGTTGAAGGAGTTGAAGGTGTTGAATGGTGTTGGTCTGAAATAGTGTTGGTTTAGTGGTGCCACAATGCTAGTTAGTTAGTAGCAGTAGTAGTGTTTCAAATCATTTTAAATATAGGCACTTTAATTTGAAATATCTTGAGTTGTCTTGCATGCTATCGTGTTTGGTGGGGCAGACTGGGCATTGACGCGCAGGGAGCACCGGGGCGACGTGCCGGCTTTGCCCAGGGAGTGCCGCCAGATCGATTGGAACGCGAAGCCCGCCTCTGGCGAGGGCCCCGCCGGCACTCTGTGCTCCGGCGGATGCTGCCTCGCCGCCTGCGAGCCCGACTAGGCGCGGCGGAACCTGCGCCGGCCTAGCGAGGCCGACTAGCCTAGTAGCTTAGCTACGGTATGCAAATATCCAGTATGTTAATGAGCAAGACTGACAACCCACTAAATTAGCATACTCACACGCGGGAATATATACACGCAAAAATATATACAGCCGGTAATTGCAGACATAAATGTAGGAGAAGTTTGTAAGCATAAATAAATATGTGGGACAGAAATACAGGAGACGTAAAAGAGCATCAAGGAAATATTGCAGGAAATATATGTGTAAATAAATAGAAAAATAAAAGGGGAAATAAATGTATTTGGGAATTAATGTAAGCGTAATTAAATATAACAGTAACTAAAAATGACTTATATCCCATTTCTTTACTCATAAATGTGTGATATATATTTTTCTCACACTTTTCTTTGGTTTATTTTTTGTCATTTTATTTATTTATTCTACATATTGCTACATGTTTTTATTTACTTAATATTAATAGTTTTTAGGCTCTTACACTTCACTTACATAGATATTGCCAATAGAAAAGTTCCATAGGAAATATTTTTCCTTCAGTGAAAAACGATCGCGTTCTGGCCAAAAAGTCCATTTAATCTGTGTGGTGGGGGGCTCAGAGTGCTACCACTAAGGTAAGTAGGCTTTCTAATGACACAAGACGTGTTTATTTTGGTGAGTAGGTAAAACGTTCTTTATATATCCACTAGAGAAGAGAGGCTGGTCGGGTGGAGTAATGGCCGAATGCAAGGAGACCAACAGAGCTCCAATGCAAGCAGCGGAGCTCTGGACCAGAGCTATATAACAGCTAGTATCTGGCCTCAGTATGAAACTGTGCACCCGGCTCGTCCTCCTCCTCCTCCTCCTGCCGCCTATATGGAAACATGTTGTAACAGTTTTGCTTCCAGGAGGATGCGTTACAAATGTTTCAATATGTGTCTGCTCACTCACACAGACACACAGACACACAGACACACACACACACACACACACACACACACACACACACACACACACACACACACGGAGAGAGAAAGAGACGGAGAAGAGAGAAGGGAAATCACTTACTCAGAATGTATCCATATTCACACATCAGGTCCATGGCGACTTTGCCACGCAATATTGGCAACGTCTTCTGTCGAGATGTCTGATTGCTCCTAAAAGTATGTATCCGATACGGACGCTACTAGGCCATTGTGATAACAACACGACGATAAAAAACAAACAAAGAACTAACACTAACACACTGAGCTAACACACTCTCCCTCCCTCACACACTATTGATCGATCTGTCTTTGTTTTGCGCATAACGCACGGGCATATGCGCGCACACACACCCTCACATATGTGTATTTTATAAAAATAAAAATAAATGTCGCATCGTGTGTGTGTCTACATAGAGTTTCTATTGACAATGGGGACAACCGGAAGTCACGGAATGCATTGGAGTCTATGGACTGTGTCCCTGCCCCTCAATGTCGCAAATCTGGCCATGATAGAGTGTATATAGACGGCGGATGGACGGTGGAGATTCTGAAGGAGGATTCGGCTACGTCACATCCCTACACGTCTACGACGTGGTAACTGCCTCCCACTAGCCAAATGCTGGCTAGCTAACTAGCTTTTTGACTCATCCTTGGTGTAAAAACCTTGTTTCGAAAAGCAATGGACACGACGACACAGAACACATCGGAGAAGAGAATAAACAAACACATGGATAAACAAACACATGCGCACAGATTTTACGCATTTGGACACGTGTACATATTTATGTCAACTTCAAAGGGTTATATTTATGTGAAAAAGTGGTCGATTCTCTTCAAACCAACGTTAGTTGAAATCTACAACAGTGACGTCATCGTCACGCGACGTCGCGTCAATGTGACGTAGGTCGGCCGGCGCACGAGCCGGTAGACTGAGCAGGGTATTACATAATATATTGCCAAAATGCATTAACTTGTAATATAAATATAAATAGTAATAGTATAGTAATATTACTTTTCTTTCTGCATTACTGCATTACTTTCAATTTTACTTTCTGTAAATCTGTCTTGTTGCAACTGTTCTTGTGAAATTATCTTGACATCTGCAGAAGTTAAATAATTACTTATTCTCCATAATTTGTTATCAAATTATTTACTGGCTCCCATGAATTCAAGGAATACATTTAACTCCTGTGTTAACTGTCCTTAGCTGAGTAGGATGAGGTAGGTCAATGCCAGGACTGTTTTCAGGAGTGACGTTTTTCAAGTTGATTTCATTATGGATCTGGCCAGATAGCCAAGTGCGCTTGCTTTATTGTAGGTATGCCACTGGCCTATGTAATATTTGATTAATAGTGATTAATATTTAATTATATATTTTGCAAAAAAAAAGTTTTTAAAGTAATATGTAATAGTAATATTCATTTATTATACTTGCTCAGACAGTAATATTGTAATATAATATATTGCTTTAAAATGAAGGTAATAATTAATTGTATTAAGTAATATATTAACAAGGTAAAGTAATATTCCCAACACTGCTTACAGACATGAAGCAATAACTGTCTCTCTCATCCCACAGGCCACAGTGCAAAGTACGGGAGCTACAGTATGTTCCATCTGGAGCATACTGCTTGTACAGTCCAATGAGCCTGGGGTCGGCAACAGCAACAACATGGAGCTGGCGGGATTCAAGAGGAGCTTGGAATTCTGGAAGTCTGCTGGATTGACAATTAGTGCAATTGTCACTGACCGTCACCAGCAGGTCCAGAAATTCATGAAGGAGCAGAAGAAGGAGATTGTTCATTACTATGATGCCTGGCATGTTAGCCAAAGGTAGTTCTTGAACCTGGCAATGACTGTAAATTAGTGTAATTATTGATTCACAAGATAATAATAATTGAATGTCACCTTGTTTGTCACCTTGTTTCCATGTTCAAACTTCTTATGTACTTGCTTTTTTCTCTTCTCTTATTCTCTTCAAAGGGCTATCCTAGAAACTGGAGGTCCTTGGTAAAGAGCGTGGCTGTGAGGAGGTCAGAGTGTGGAGGAAGAGCTCCATTTAACGCACCTCCTCCTCACACAGTGGGGAAGAAGCTGTGGCAAAGTGGCGTTGGATTGTCAATCACGTCCAGGATGTACACCAGCACAGCGACCAGCTGTTCCCCACCTGTGCACATGGCCTTCTTACAGACCGGAGATGGCTGTCACCAAGTGAGAAAATCACATTGTCTACATTTTTCGTGATTTCATTAGGTTTTCATTGAGTTCCCTGCTGAAAAATCCAGCAAAGACCAGCATAAGCTGGACCAGCAGCTTTCTTTGCTGGTCTTAGCTGGTGACCAGCTTTAAGGTGTGTTTTGGACGCCATCTTGTTATTTACATCACATGCATTGAAAAGTATTCTAATATTCCACGAAGGAATACATACATATACATATCATTTATTTAACACATATTTAACACAAGAAGAAGAATTAATAATAACTTAATTCTGAGAAACGATCACACATTGAAAAGATAAACTGTATGTAACAAATGAAATAAATACATTAACAAAAATACATGAACATCAATCTGAGGAAGTGATGTACCGCATAAAAGAAGAAATGGGGCATGGACGCAAATACATGTTGAGCAATACATGTTGAGGGGAAGGCTGAGCATCGGCCTTCCCCTGTGTAAACTGTGGAAGGGTCTGCAAATCCCGTATTGGTCTATTGGTCTATTACTGGTCTATTGGTCTACTATTGGTCTATTACAGCTCTAACAGGACTATATCCACTGGGGCACCACAAGGATCTGTCATCTCTCCGGTCCTGTTCACCTTGTACACCGATGACTGCAGGAGCCCAGACCCTGACATGCTATTTATTAAATACTCTGATGACACGGTCATTGTCGACACTTCCAACTCCAATGGCCAAGTCATCAAGGCAATGGACGGCTTTGCGGAGTGGTGTACTAACAACTACCTGGACCTAAACCCCAGCAAAACCAAAGAGATGCTGGTGGACTTCAGGCAGGGCCCACCCACTCCTCCTCCGGCCCTAGAAATAAATGGCCAGGCGATAGAGCGTGTCGAGGAATATAAGTACCTCGGTACCACCATCGACCACAAACTCACATTCAGGACCAACGTGGAGAACATTCACTCGAAGTGTCAACAAAGGCTGTTCTTCCTCAGGAAAATGAGGAAGCTCCAGGTCCGACCATCAATCCTGCAGGCCTTCTACAAATCTTTTGTGGAGTCAATAATGACCTTCAACATCACATCATGGTTTGGAGTGACCCGCGCCATCAACAGGAACCCTCTAGACAGGGTGGTCACAGTCTGCAGTAAGATCATCGGGAGGAACCAGGAGTCACTCACAAGCATACACAAAAAAAGAACAATAAAAAAGGCCTCTCAAATCGCAGAGGACCCCACACACACACTCCATAGACACTATGAACTACTACCCTCTGGCCGAAGATACAGGGCATCGAAGCTCACCAAAAGGGGTTCAGCAAGCTTTGTACCCACCTCTATAAGACTCCTGAATGCCTAGGCTGAATCCACCCCCCCCCCCCCACCCCTCCCCACCCACCCATGAACCCCCCCCTTCCCACTGGGACTGACCACAGCAAACACAGGCTGTATAAACCATATGAAATGCTCAACTGAGCTTCTTAACCTATTTTTTTAAAGCCGTTTATTTGCTTTTATAGTTTTAGCCTTTTATAGTGTATGTATCTGTATGTGTGTATTGTTGTATGTTTTTAACCACTGCACAAAAGAAGTTTCCGAAAGGAAAAATAAAGTTCTTTGAAGTTTGAAGTTGAAGTTCAGCCACACTCGGAGCTGCACCAAGAGCAGGACCCCTACCCAGAGCGCAACTCCACAGTCTCTCGAGACTGACGGATGCCAATAGTAGTACAGTACTATCGTAGTACGATAGTACAGTCGTAGCAGAATTAACACTGACCTCATCTTCTAAACAATCTATAGGTCTGCGACGCAATTTGTCAACACTGCTCTTGGCGGACTTGGCGGCGGTTCAAAATGGACCACTGCCACGATCGCAGCCGTGTTGTCGCGGCGTGCTCCTCCGAGGACCGTGGTGGACGTTGGAGGTTGGAGAATACCATTAGAATCCCTAGTAAGTCATTGTCTGTTGTTAAAAAAACATTTGTTTTATGTTGTAGAATTTCTACTACATCATTACTCAACACTCAACGCTGATTGGACGGGCTCGCTGCCGCTCAAAATTCTGCCTGGCGTCACATGTCTGCGTCACAAGCTACTCTAAGCCCAAGGTGCAGTTCCTCAGATACTGTGAAACGTTCAACGGTTCAGACGCATTACTCCAACTCCTTCAGATTTCATTCATTGTGTATTATTTGTATTATTCCAAAGATTTAACTTAATTTTTTGGCCAGTCTTTGCTTTCTAAGACCTCTCAGTTGTTTTCGGAGCTCTCTCTCTCTCTCTCTATCTATCTTTTACAGGATGGGGAGGTTCCGGAGAATCTTCGCCAACGCCTAGAGACACCTCCGTTCTTTGGGATGCTGTGCAGGGACCGCCACCAGGGACCACCGCGAGCATCACGACGAACGATTCGATCAGGCAAGTGTTGTTTTTTATCACCCGATCACTGCTGTTATTATTTGAGTGTAACACTATCGTTAACGGTCGAAGCTTGATCTACATCAACCTGTAGCATCCTCGCCCTGTCATTAGTAACATTAGCAATGTCACAGCACACCGCACTGCACTTTATACACTCCATATTTGGACATGCCTGACCCAGAGGCTCAATATGGCAGTTTGTCACATTCAGTAGATCATTGGTGGCTTTTACCCACCACTAAATGCTAGACTCCTATTCTTGTTACTTGAATAATACAAGCGTTTCAATTCTGTACCTCTCTGGACTACACTGACTACATTATTGATTTAGATATCCCAACATCTATTCCTAATATGATTTGTCAGGGACTTGTCAGAATGAGGTCTTTGGTGTTTAACTTCTGGTTTAAAATATTTTCCTGAGTTTGCATTGACAGTGTCGGCAAATATAATAATTTACCCACTTATGTGGGTAAATTATCTGTGCCGTTAAAAAGAAATTCCTCAATTGAAGACAAACACGGTGGTTGTAAGTACACAAGTGAACAACTGAAAAGTTGGACTGACCTAAAATTTCAATTCAAACTTCAACAAACCTGGTCAACCAACATAAAGTCCCATCATAGTCCATTAATAACAGTCTTTTTGAGTATTAAAACGACTGAAACAACTAAGTTATGATGTCACCCCAGACCAGTGTTGCCAACTTGGCGCATTTGTCGCTATATTTAGCGCCTTTTCAGACCCCCCTAGCGCCAAAATTAGTCAAAAAAACTCCTGGCGGAAAATCTAGTGCTTTTTGGCTGGTGAGTTGGGGTGGAATTGATTGAGATAAAACCCTCATTTTTCACCATTTCTCTTCCTATGACAGTGGTTTTCAACCAGTGGTCCCCAGGCTAAATGATGGATAGTTGGTTAACCAGATGTAACTCTTTGAGAGCGTAAAAATGAAACCAAATGGACCCTTACGGGTCCATTTGGTTTCATTTTTACACTCTCAAGAGTTAAAATATTCATCATGTGAATTAGCCCAAGTCTACACGACTAGAGAATGTAGACGATTAATGGCCATTTATTGGCCATATCCAGGCAAGCATCTAGTGCATTTTGGAAGTGCCACTAGTGCATTTTGGATTTTGGCAGTTGGCAACACTGCCCCAGACTCAGATCAATTATGATTGTTAAATATGACATCTCATGTCTACCTTCAGGATTACACAAAGATGTGCCGCAACGACCTGGAATGTCAAAAGCAGAGCGATGGACGTGCAGGCACACTTGCATCCGCATTTGCATGCACCTGCGCATAGGGTTGCCAACTCTGAGATCTTGGAATAAGGAACACTTCTACGACCACGCGGCGAAGCAGCGCGGTTATTAGGTTAGTTAAGTCTGCGGTTTTCTGGTGGAGCCGTTGCCCCTGTGACCCAACTACGGATAAGCGGTTGAAGGTGGAGGGATGATTTCACATACCATATTAACCTTTGGGATCAGTTAAGGCCTGTTTACTGTGGTCAGTAAGGAAGAATAGGCCGGTAGGCCTATTGTGCTGTATAAATGTTAATTAATTATGAACAAGTACTTGTCTTTATAACATTAAGAATCCCGATTTTAAAGAAGTTTTTTTTGCCCTTTTAAAGGGCAAAATTTGTATTGAATACGCACACATTTATTAGACTAATAACTACTAATAAACCGTCAACCATATTAGCCTACTGAAATAGCTTGGCTATAGGCATATACCCACATCAGCAGCTTTAATTATTATTATTTAAAAAAGACTGAGTCTATGACAGTTGTTGTGGGGGATTTGCATAACTCTCATACTATGGCTGTGGGAGTTTGCGGAACTCTCTTACTCTATGGCTCTGGGAGTTTGCGGAACTCTCTTACTCTATGGCTCTGGGCACGGCAGGATTGGCACACAGAGCAGCAGCGCTACCAGCGCACCGCGCACACACACATGCAGATCTGCAGCCACGGGGAGGTTTTGGTTTGTTGTTTGGTTGTTGTTGGTTTCTGCTCGTGAGGAGTCCTGTGTGCACTCGCCACAGAGCAATTGTGCTGTCTTAAATATATCTCCTGCTTTATTTTGTTCACTACTATTAAATTCATTGTTGATGTTTGTGCGACGGATCGCACAGGAGGCATTTAGGGAAATACGGAACAAACCGCGTTCCGTATCGATTCAATACGGAACGCATCATTTAGAGTTCAATTAAGGAACGATTCCGTATTATACGGAACGGTTGGCAACCCTACCTGCGCAACACACAGACACGCTGTTAAAACCATATTGAGAGATTGTTATACAATGCCCAATTGTATCCATAAAAGTAAATGACAAGACAAAAAACATAGGCCTACTTTTGCCCCAAAAATACTCTAGATGTGAGAAGTGAGGGGACGCTGTCCCCCGTGTCCCCCCCTCCACTACACCCCTGAGCATCAGCCTTCCCCTGTGTAAACTGTGGAAGGGTCTGCAAATCCCGTATTGGTCTATTCAGCCACACTCGGAGCTGCACCAAGAGCAGGACCCCTACCCAGAGCGCAACTCCACAGTCTCTCGAGACTGACGGATGCCAATGATAGTACAGTGACCTCATCTTCTAAACAATCTATAGGTCTGCGACGCAATTTGTCAATACTGCTCTTGGCGGACTTGGCGGCGGTTCAAAATGGACCACTGCCACTATCGCAGCCGTGTTGTCACGGCGTGCTCAAGAGAACTAGAGAATGTAGAAGATTAATGGCCATTTATTGGCCATATTCCCTTCCAGGCAAGCATCTAGTGCATTCTAGTGCATTTTGAAAGTGCCACTAGTGCATTTTGGATTTTGGCAGTGTGTCGCGTTACCTGAGGGAACACGAACTCATCCACGCCGATAAGGAGATGGATGGATGGACGCTTAGCGGTGGACCACCGCGATGAGCGCTATCGCAGCTGCGGTGCCACGGTGTGCTCCTTCGAGAACCGTGGTGGACGTTCCCCACGCCAAATGGACCCGCAAGGGTCCATTTGGTTTCATTTTTACACTCTCAAGAGTTACATCTGGTTGACCAACTTTCCATCATTTGGCCTGGGGACCACCTGGAACCTTCTCAAGGACCACTGGTGGTCCCCGGACCACCTGTCGAAAACCCTTGGTGTATTACACTATAAGGAAATAGGCTGTTGTTCTAGTCCATTTAGATCTTCGCAGCACCAGTGGCGCTACTCACTCTCTCTCTCTCATTAATTCGAACATGGTCGTAAATACGTATTTGTATATGCCCCCCCCCCCCCCAACTACAGTCCTAACCTCCAGGAAATTATAGAGCTGCGCAGTGACGTCACCGCCCCGGTTCCGGAAGTCTTTTCCCAATTCATTTTTCTCATAGACTTTTCGAAAATAATTTATATCAAGACGAATACGCCGCAGACAAAGCCAACTCGAGTCGTGACGAATCATGACGACACACACAAACTTTTGGGACAATAAAATAATTTCTAAGATGAAAAACGAAACAAAAAGTGTTGTATCATGCCGTTTTCTACTTCTTCCCAATTATATATTATATGACGATATTGTGTTTGTTGTCATGATTTGTCACGACCTGAGTTGGCTTTGGCCGCGGCGTAATCGTCTTGATATAAATTATTTTCGAAAAGTCTATGAGAAAAATGAATTGGGAAAAGACTTCCGGAACCGGGGCGGTGACGTCACTGCGCAGCTCTATGACTGGCATCAGAAGTTCACAGGATCTACTGAATGTGAAGGAGGCAGCACACCGCACTGCCCTTTACACACTCCATATTTAGACATGCCTGACCCAGAGGCTCAATATGGCAGTTTGTTACCTTCAGTAGATCATTTGTGGCTTTTGCCCACAACTAAATGCTAGGCTCACTGCGCAGCTCACTGCGCAGCTCTATTCTTGTTACTTGAATAGTACAAGCTTTTGGACAGGCACCGACTACGTTATTGATTTAGATATCTATTCCTAAGATGATTTGGCAGGGAATGAGGTGTTTGGTGTTTAACTTCTGGTTTAAAATATTTTCCTGAGTTTGCATTGATAGTGTAGCCAAATATGATAATTCACCCAATTAATCTGTGCTGTTAAAAAGACAATCCTCAATTGAAGACAAACACGGTGGTTGTAAGTACAACAGGTGGCTCAGTATATCCGGAACAACTGAAAAGTTGGACTGACCCAAAATTTCAATAAAAACTTCAACCAACCTGGAACGGACAAAACGCTCAAGAGTATTGTGTAACAATCATCACTAATACTTATTTATTGCCATCCCTAACAGAATTCGAATTAAAGAGAAAATTAAAGAGAGCGAATCTCTAAAGTCTAAAGAGAGCGAAACAGGGAGACTGTTGACAAGTTTTTTTTCTTTTTTTTTTTTTTTTTTCTTCTTTTTTTTACAGTCCCCACCTCATCAGCTCATATTTGAGCAGCCCCCTGGCAGTGTTGCTAACTTTTTCAGACCCCCCTAGCGCCAAAATTAGTGAAGAACTCCTGGCGGAAAATCTAGTGCTTTTTTACTGGTGAGTTGGGGTGAAATTGATTGACAGGCGCCAGAGATAAGACCCTCTTTTTTCACCATTTTTCCTCCTATAACAGTGGTTTTCAACCAGTGGTCCTCAGGCTAAATGATGGACAGCTGGTTAACCAGATGTAACTCTTTTGAGAGCGTAAAAAATGAAACCAAATGGACCCTTGCGGGTCCATTTGGTTTCATTTTTACACTCTCAAGAGTTAAAATATTCATCATCTGAATTAGCCATTTTGGAATGTATGTTTTGCCTGTTTTGTTTCCCAAATCCAGCCTGGAATTGTGGACAAAAGCAAAATAAATCCTTAGATTTAGGGGTCTGTGGGGCAAAATGTCCTCAAATGGTGGTCCGTGGCTCAAATGCTGAATAAATGGGCATGATTTAGGCAGTTGGCAACACTGCCCCCTGGGCCTGGGCCTTACGTATCCCCACTGCTCCGACCGCAACATGGTACAAGAATGAGGGGAGGTTGGTTCATCATCGGACTGGGGTCAGCAGGTTACCTGCCGCTGGCGCAGTCAAAGAGGAGACATGTTTGGGAGGTATTATTATAGACCCTAGTAAGTCATTTTCTGTTGTTAAAAACGTTTGTCTTATGTTGTAGAATTTCTAGTACATCATTATTTTGTAATACGCCATCGCAAAGCAAAATTCTACCTTAGTTTGCATGCATTGTAGCACTGCATTCTACTTCACCCTCCAAAAAACTGGGTTTCACTTTGCTTCCAAACACACCTGACTTTGACTTACTGCAGGCATGAATGCAATCTCCAAAAAACTGGGTAAAGCAAATGTAACTAAACTATGGTGGATGAATGAGAAGTAAACACAGTTGGAGACATATTTCTCTTCCAATAGTCTACCACAGTGTGACTGTTCTAGTCTCCATCAATTCAGCACCCACTTCCACTGTAGTAGTTTGGGAAAATCCAGCCTGGAATTGTGGACAAAAAAAAAAAAAATCTTTAGTTTTGGGTCTGTAGATTGAAAATGTAATGGTGGTCTGTGGCTCAAATGCTGAATAAGTAGTGGGCTCTGGTGAATAAGTAGTGGGCCATATTTCCATTGCAATATAGACCTACTGTATATTAATAATATTATAATATATATGTAATGAATGATAGCCTATGGCTCTGGTGCATGTAAGTAGTATTACTCGCATAAATCACAACAACAACATGCTTAATTAGTACCATGTTTGTGCTGTTATGATGTAATGTACCCAATGTACCTGTCACCTGAGCAGTTTCCATCATGTAGCCCACACAAAACATGTAAACATTGAATATCCTAATTCATAGTTTAAAAAGAAAAACAAAATGGAGCGTGGGGAGGGGGCTTAGAGTGTGTATGAGCCAGCAATAGTAAAATTTAGCTGTCTGCAAAACATATGCTTGTTTGATTATTGTAATTTGAAGTGTCTTGTAATGTAATTATGAATCTTTCTGTGCTCATTCTTTTAGATGCCTCGTACAAAAGGCTTCAAACGTTCAGAGGCAGCCAAGAAGAGAATAGCAGAGAGATCTGAAACTCGGCATGCAACGGTAATTCCTCGACAAATGTTTCTGTTGTTAGTAGATTAACACCATTTGATCTAAAACCATGTTATGTTTCTCTGCAGGAACCCGGACTGGAGTTCTTGTTTAAAAAATATATATAATTGGTCAAATAATAAATTATTGTTGTTGTTGTTCGGCAGAACGGATCCTTCCAATTATGCCTGGACACTCTTTGGCAGACTTGGCACAGGTCTGGGCGGTTCAAGGTGATTCACCGCCGTGATCGCAGTCGTGTTGCCAGGGTGGTGCCACGTTCCCCCACCGACTTCAAGGCAGAGCATCGTGGTGGCGATGGAAGCGACGGTCACCATCACCCCAGGTCCCCCTCTTCAACTGGAGAGGAACGTCGGAGGTCACCATCACCCCAGGTCTCCCTCTTCAACTGGAGAGGAACGTCGGAGGTCACCATCACCCCAGGTCCCCCTCTTCAACTGGAGAGGAACGTCGGAGGTCACCATCACCCCAGGTCCCCCTCTTCAACTGGAGAGGAACGTCGGAGGTCACCATCACCCCAGGTCCACCTCTTCAACTGGAGAGGAACGTCGGAGGTCACCATCACCCCAGGTCCACCTCTTCAACCGGAGAGGAACGTCGGAGGTCACCATCACCCCAGGTCTCCCTCTTCAACTGGAGAGGAACGTCGGAGGTCACCATCACCCCAGGTCCACCTCTTCAACCGGAGAGGAACGTCGGAGGTCACCATCACCCCAGGTCCCCCTCTTCAACTGGAGAGGAACGTCGGAGGTCACCATCACCCCAGGTCCCCCTCTCTTCAACCGGAGAGGAACGTCGGAGGTCACCATCACCCCAGGTCCCCCTCTCTTCAACTGGAGAGGAACGTCGGAGGTCACCATCACCCCAGGTCCCCCTCTCTTCAACCGGAGAGGAACGTCGGAGGTCACCATCACCCCAGGTCCACCTCTTCAACCGGAGAGGAACGTCGGAGGTCACCATCACCCCAGGTCTCCCTCTTCAACTGGAGAGGAACGTCGGAGGTCACCATCACCCCAGGTCCACCTCTTCAACCGGAGAGGAACGTCGGAGGTCACCATCACCCCAGGTCCCCCTCTCTTCAACCGGAGAGGAACGTCGGAGGTCACCATCACCCCAGGTCCCCCCTCTTCAACTGGAGAGGAACGTCGGAGGTCACCGTCGCCACGTCGTCAGCACTCCATCAGCCCCTCCAGTCCTGAGGAGGAGAAGGACCCTGAGTGGACCAGACCTGATGCTAAGACCACCGAGAAGCCCCTGGCAGAACCAGAGGAGGAGACTTGTCTCCTAAAAATGAACTTGCACTCTCATACAAATGAACTTGCACTCTCATACACCTGCCAACTCAGACTGAGTGTCTCCTTCTACTGCAGGGGTTTTCAACAGGTGGTCTGGGGACCACCAGTGGTCCCTGAGAGGGTTCCAGGTGGTCCCCAGGCTAAATGATGGAAAGTTGGTTCACCAGATGTAACTCTTGAGAATGTAAAAATGAAACCAAATGGACCCTTGCGGGTCCATTTGGTTTCATTTTCACACTCTCAAGAGTTAAAATATTCATCATCTGAATTAGCACCACTTAATTAAAGAAGTCTACACTGTTTTGTTTGCAAAATCCAGCCTGGAATTGTGAACAAAACCATAAGAATTTCTTTAATTTTAGGTCTTTGGGGCTAAAGTGTCATCAAATGGTGGTCCGTGCTGAATAAATGGTGGGCCCTGGTGTCAAAAAGGTTGAAAACCCCTGTTCTACTGCAATACTATTGTTTCTCTGCAGGGCCCAGGAATGGAATGGAGTTGTTGTTAAAAAAAAAAAAAGTAATGTAATCGTTCAAATGAAATTATTGTTTATTGTTGTTAATTGTTAAAATAAAATTGTTATTACTGTAAATATCTGCAAATATATTTTTCCATTTCAAGTATAAGAGAAATACTGAAAAGTAACGTTGATATTTAATTCCACATGCATTCAGTTATAGTTGCGTTAACTTTGTAGATTAAATCTAAATACACTGGACATGAAAAACGACAACATTTTAATGCTAGTAATTAACACATTCAGTCCTATGTTTGTTGCATCATGTTAGGGACTGAGTTGGTTGGAAGGAGAGACACTTGGAAGGAGGTACTTGTTGTGGGTTTAAGTTTCAGGCTTTTCCTCTTTAGTATCAAATCACTACTCAATCATCACAAACTTGGACCCAAAAGTTCAACTCAATATAACAAAATCAAAAACTGAGCTAAACAGCACAACTGCTCTAACCAGAATGTGACTAGTGGGAAACATATATAGTGCTGGGGTTAAACCACTGCATACACAAGTGGGGAGAAACACAGCAAACACACATTAAAAATACAATGCCAACAATGGCTGCCCGCCCCATGATTCAGAGCTCTGTGGTATAGTCCATTCATTCCAATCAGCTGCCAATATGAAGCAGCTTGTTCCTCTTGGTCTGGCCAGGTTGCCAGGTTTAACCTGAGGTTGCCAGGTTTGACTTTTCACAGCACATACAGTACATAGTACATAGAAGTGGAAGAAGTTCACAGGATATGAATGTGAAGGAGACACACACCACACTGCACTTTGGGAACAAAGGGAACTGAGCGTTTAAGTAGACACAGAGCAACTACACAGTACACACAACATTACTACAATCACGATTAGCTGAGAACTAAACAGGAAACAGGTGAAATGCAAAGACTAATCACAGTAGGACAATGTAGGTAGCAATGTAGGTAGGTTCTATTTATATATTTTCTATTTCTACTATTCTCTATATTTAATATTTTTCTATATGGTTCAATACGGTTTTGGTATTCATGTGTAAACTCCACTAAGGTCTTGATATTCATTGTGGTTTAACTATCTTACAGTTTCTTAGATTAGGGGCCGGCCCTGTTTCTAGCATAGGTACCAGATGGTTCCACTATTTTTGTATATATTTACTCGTATGTATATGAATTCTCTTCATGAATATTATGGTTCTTTATGGATGTTGACATTATAATTGTACATTGGGAACAGCTGTTCCAATTACCTTTGACCCCATTGTGGGCATTGTGATCAGGTACAAAAATACGCAACTTCCTGTTGTCATTCACAACGCTGAGGAAGACCACTTGGGTCGAAACGCGTTCGTTGTTCACTGCACGATGAGGTAAATAAAGACAAAAAGAAAGGACGTTGATTGAGTGCTGGCATTTCTCTTTTTCATTCAATGTAGGTAGCAAACATAAGAGCAACACTGGGAGGAACTACACAATAAAAGTACACAGTTCATGACATCTTAATTGTACAAAGCACACAGGGGTTGTTTATGCAACTGCACTAACTAGTAATGGAATTGTTTACTTTAGTTCAAGTGTTTATATCTATGGTCTCTACTGGATATTGTCTTTAATGGTCTCTATACTGGTTATTCTCTTTTTATCTTTACGGCCGACGTCGCCCGCCCACGTCGACCGACCTCGCCCGGAAAGATAAAAAATGCTAAGCTTTTCGGCCGAATCGGCTGACGTTTGGCCGGGGATAGCCAGAGCCAAGTGCTGCTTTTTTTTGCCCTCGACCCGAAACCATTTGGCACAGTTTTGTTCCTAGTTCCGCCCCACTTCCTCCACCATACTTTTTTTTTTCAGTGCACCACAGCACCGCCGCTTACGGTACTCATTTTGCCATTCTAAGCGAGTAATGATGGTCGGCGTTGCTGATATCGGGCGACGTTGTTTGTCCATCGCCCGCCGTTAGAACTGTAAGTAAAAGACCTTTTATAACCATGTCATTAGTATTAGCCTGCTCCACACTCACACATGAATAGGCCATGGCCTACTTGGTCACACAAGAAGTCGGCCCGAATCGTGTGGAGAGGTCGGGCTGGGGCTGTGGAGAGGTCGGGCCGCGGCTGTGGAGAGGTCGGGCCGCGGCTGTGGAGAGGTCGGGCCGGGGCTGTGGAGAGGTCGGGCCGGGGCTGTGGAGAGGTCGGCCCATGTCTGTGGAATAGTTAGTTACTTAGTGAGCTAGTGTCAGCTGTTTTAGGCCCTTGTATATTATTATCCTTATTATTGTGCACTTCTTAAGGCTACACAACAGAATGTAGAAGATTAATTGTCATGTTGATCTAGTGAATGTTTTGACTGCTTTGTTTCCCTGGTCCAGCAAAAGTGAAGTGATTGACTGATAATTGCTGATATGTTATGTTCACACTTGGACAAATACAAGTAAAGAAATAGGAATTCTGTTTTCTCAATAACAATCAAAGACATGTACACAGCTTTATTTATTGCCATTACAATATCAAGCAATAGAAAAAAGAAAATAGGGAAACAGAACATAAACGGCATGTTACTTTTCCATACTAAAAAAAGTCTTTGAGTGTGGAAGAATAAGGAATTGTAAACTGTTTCCTCAATAAACAACATGAAATTGTGGTGATTGTGTTATTGTGTTACTTACTGTTTCCCACAATTGGGAAATGAAAATTACGTAATTCAGATGTTTAAATATAATTTAACATACTGTTTCCCACAATTGGGAAATGAAAATTACGTAATTCAGATGTTTAAATATAATTTAACATTTGGTTTCGATTGTGGTGATTGTGTTAAGGGTTGGTATGCATTCATGTCTATTGTCAGCTATTGTGGCAGGATGGGCGTGACGTTCCCACGCTGTCACTGCCCACCTCCACCTACCTCCACCTACCTTCATTAGTCTGTTCATTTGGACCACGCTCGTATGAGCGTGAGCTGGTTTTGTCTCTCTGCCTCCGGCTGTGCTTGTGCGTGCACACGTCTCTGTCTCTCCAAACAATTTGAGACACGCGTCCTTTTGCACCTTTGTGCAGCCTCGGGGCTACATTCAACTTCTATTGCACACTCCTTCTGGAGCAGTGCTACTGGATGTGTATACGACGACACACACCAACAGTGTTTTGCTTCTACCGTACCGGCTGCTGCCGTAGTGAACGCATCGTGTGTTGTGTTGCCTACTTGAGAGCGGTAAGTTGGTTTCGCCTCTCTCTCTCTGTTCTTGCTTTAGCAAACCATAGTAGAGTAGAGTCTGATGCGACCCTTTGTTGTTCACAGGAAGACCACACCTGCCGTTCTGCTTCGTTTGTTTGTCTGGATATAATAAGTGCTCATCGTCTCCCATCCTCTACATCACCGCGTTGTCAGCCTGGCAGTGTTGCCAACCTGGCAGTGTTGCCAACCCGCAAACTGGTCAGTGCCGCCAACCTTTCAGTGTTGCCAATTCGTCATCGCTGCCAACTTATCTGGGCTGCAAACCCATCAGTGCTGCCAACCTGGCAGTGTTAAGCCGTCACGGCATACAGAGACTGTTCAAGGTGTAGCGTGAGTACTGCCTGGATCAACATTGTCACGTAGTGCACTTTAGTACTATCAGGGTTTGCTCTGGGGAGGGGGAGAGAGTAATGTGGGTTTAGGGTGTAGCGGGCCAGTAAGTGTGACCCCTTGTTTCCTTGGTTTTATTATTTTGTGTGTTTTCATGATTTGCCGTGTTTTCTATTATTTTCTATTATTTGCTGTGTATTTTGTTATTGGGTTGCCACACTGGGGCTTGTCAGCCTGCCCGCCGCCTTCCTCACCCTGTGAGACTTAACCGGGACTAGTGCAATAAGTAGCCTACACTGAATAGTGTTTTATCCCGTCTGTATAGACCAATTATTTGTTTACAAACATTGGGACTGGATGCACAGGTGACCGTTTCATGTAATCAATTCCCAACAGATCTCCAAACATGTTGTTTTGGGGAGCGTTGGTTTCACTTCATTCAACCTCCTCTTGTGTGTTGGCTAGAGAGGTGCACCCTAGGATACGTTTATGCTTCGTTGTGCAACAGTACTGCGCACAGAGAACCGCTGATATACAAGCTCACATCGCGTCATGGACGTGACTGTTGTGAGCTTAGACGTCTGCGTATGCGATACCGTCACACGACGAAGCATAAATTACACAGATGAGTTGCAGGTGCGCATGGGGTGCAGCCATCTAGTAAAAGAGTTGCGACATTGAGGGGTAAGAAACTGAACGCTCAAGCCTTAGAGTACTATATGTATGTATGTCAATGGCTAAAGCTGCTGTTCATGCCCCATGCAGCCTGAAAGAGTGACAAGCTGGACTTGAAATATATTGCGCAAAACATGTCAGCTGTTTCAGTAACAGTATTACAGTAACAAGTAACAACTAAATTACTGCAAAACGATCTACAGTAAAATAAAAAAAAGATGTGTCCCTATTTGTTGTACTTGTCCCCATTATCTATGACTGTAGGCCTAGAGGAGCCGCCATTAGACTAGCCTCATGAAGTGAACGGAGTTTGCGTAACTCTGTCTATACTCTGTCTATAGGTTATGACACAAACAGGCTGAGCTGCCGTGATCATGTTGAGCGCACCTCTCGTTCTTATGACAGCGACTGGAGGAGTGGTTTTGAGGAAAACTGTTTTGAATTGCTATTATTGTTGAAGCACAACAGAACCCGAGGATTATATATTTCAAGGGCGAGAGAACACAATAACAACCCTATTTTTTTTTTCTTCCATATTGGGATAAAAACAGCATTTGAAAGTTTGATGGTGCGTTTTTAACAAGTGGGTGAAGTTGGAACTTTTCTATTGCATGTTATGAGAGGCCGGGTTCTTCTGCAGCCAGTTTGCACGCGCATACTGGTGTTTACTCGTGTGACGTCGTCTGTAAAGGCGTCTATACTCACCCATTTTATCAGTGCTGAACGTAGATTTAGATAATGTTGTTGTTTTAGATTATTGTAAATATGTATTATTAAACTGCCAGTTAACTGAATATTAAATTAAATAAAATAGATCTGTATTTTCATACCTACGTCTCTGCCTGCCTAATTATAGTAAACGAACTTGTGTTGAGGATTCACTCATGTGTTCTGGGTGTTCAGTGTATCACAGTAATTATTTCCTGGGGCGCAATTCCCTAGGTGGCGTAGTCGGACCAAATTACACCACCCTGTCACACACGCACAAGCACAGCCGGAGGCAGAGAGGCAAACCAGCTCACGCTCATACGAGTGTGGTCCAAATGAACAGACTAATGAGGTAGGTGGAGGTGGGCAGTGACAGCGTGGGAACGCCACGCCCATCCTGCCACACTACAATGCATTGTTTTATAAGAGGTTATAGCACATTATAACAACATTTTTATTGCTACTTCAAGACAGATCATGCAGAATAAGAAGAAAACTAACAGATTCCCTATCTGTTTAAATGTAGCAGCTCTGTTTACATGGAAGAGTCTGGATAGTACAGATTGTAGTCCTTAGGGTGGTTGAGTTCCATTGGCCAATCTTCTTATGTCGCAACAGTGCACACATCTTGCTGCTGTGTTTGCACATTGTTGTATTTCTCCCAATAGGTATGGAAGTTTTCCCTCGTTGGTCATAGTTTCGAACTCGCGTTGAGTGTGTGTGATTTGTGGGAAGTATGTGTCTCTGATGTCTTGGTATAAGGGGCAGGTGGTTAGAAAGTGTAGCTCTGTTTCGACCACATTTTGTGTGCAGTGACTGCATAGTCGTGCTTCTCTTGGGAGTGGGGTCTGTCTGTGGCGGCCTTTCTCTATTGCGAGGCTGTGATCACTGAGTCTGTATCTGGTCAATGTTTTCCTAAGTTTTGGGTCTTTTACTGTACTTAGGTATTCGGCCAATGTATATTCTCTTTTTAGTGATATGTAGCATTCCATTTTGCTTTGGTTTTTGGTAGACTCTTTCCAGTGTGCCAGGTAAGTTTCTTTTTGTTTTCTTATAATTTGGTTTGGTCCAATGTGCTTTCCAACTGGTGGTTGTGCTAGTGTTTGTGTGTATAGTCCCTGGACCAGCTGGCTAAGAGGGCATCCCTCTGAGTTTACTCTATGGTTAAGGGCTATGTTATGGAACGTGTCTGGGTTGCTTTCTTTGAGGTGGTCATGAAATTTTAGTGCAGTATTTTTGTTCAGTAGGTAGGCACTAACTTCATCCGCCTAGATTCAACAGAATTTAATTTAGGTGCCCTTTGAAGTAATTTGATGTACATGGGCGTCCATTTTTTCCATATCATATTCCAAACATTAATATTTGAAATCCAGTTAATATCATTCCTGGCTTAGTATTGACTTGATATATCAAAAGAAAAGAAAGAAAAAACAGCAATTGTGAGAAAATAAAGACTTAAGAAAAACAAAAATCAAATTTTGGCCAATTTTGAAATTGGGCAAAAAATGCATATTTTTTTTCATCTGTAGATGGGCCACTCGAACTAAAGTTGTTCTACAGGTCATCATCTACAAATTAGAAGTGAAAGTCAAACTTTTACAAGAGTTGTAAATGACGGTGTGTCGTGGGACCCCACTAATACGATTTGTAGATGAGAAACTTCATTCGCCAGCTCTGCGCAAGATTCATGGTGCCTACGGCCATCCACCAGGAGCCTCTGGATATTGCCTTTAAAGAAAAGGAAAACCATTTGCCAGGTCAGTCACAATTTTTATGTATTTTTGCATGATGGAAGTGAATTTGTATGATATACAATATGTATATTTCTATTTCTGTTAACCTGACCTTGTACCCTAACCATGTGTCCATTACAGATAACAAGTACAATGTTGGGTTCACAACCCGGACAAAACTCCACAATGTGGAGATCACGCAGTACCAACAACAAAAATTTCATGAAGCTGCACTGGCATTTCTCATCAAAGCTGTAGAGTATGCTGTTGCCAAGCTTCCTCTTCAAGAGCCAATTCTGCAGCATGCCAAGTTTGTAGATGTCCAGCAGAAGTTGGACTGTACTGTCGAAGATGCTCTGTACTTTGTTGGGAGGTTAGTATGTTAACAGACCTTTCTTATTGGCTGACGAATAATTTATATTCTGTGCTGCCCCTTAACATCAGGGGAAAGTAGTATCTAAGTGAAAGGGGGCATTACTATGGTACTTAGAAATGGCCCCTTACACTTAAAGATACAGTATATTCTGTATATATAATGAAACGTGTAATTGTTTTTTCATTAGATATCCTAACCTGCTTCCCTTCCACGGGCCAGAGGAGCATGACCAGCTGGCCAACGAGTTTTTAAACTACCAGACCATGCCGCAGCAGCAGGAGGGCTCGACCGATACGGCTCCTCCTGAGATGTGCAGCTTCTGGGCTGAGATGGCAACCAGAAAACACAAGGTATGAATTATTCCAGCCTCAGGTTCACAGTACGTCACAGGTCAGAACTGATTAAATCCATATGCTAATGCTAAAAAACTGTCAATTAATTTTAAAGGTAACTGGGGTTAACATGTTCCTGAGGCTCTCCACCATAGCCAAGCTGGTCCTGGTTCTGCCCCACTCAAATGCGGATGCGGAGAGGGTGTTTTCAGTTGTGGGCTTAAACAAGACCAAGACCAGGAACAGCTTGGCCCTTGATGGGACCCTGTCATCAATTATGACTATAAAAATGGCTGACCTGGAGCCATGTCACAAGTGGGAGCCTTCCCCAAAAATCATCAAAGCTTCAAAGAAGGCCACAGCCACCTACAATCTGGCACACAAGTCTTGATCTGATTGTTTATAATTTGATCAGATTTGTTGTTTGTTTACAATTTTAATTTGTTTTTTAAATATGTAGCATGTGACTGGTCAGTGGTCACATTCAAGCACTTTAAACGACTTTAAAGAATATGAATGTTAGCTCTTTTTTTCAGTTCAAGCACTTGACTACCTCTACTCTAAATTAATGTTTATTTAATGTTAAAAGAATGTTTTGTTTGTTTACAGAACCATTACCGTTGACTGAGGCCAGGAAAGAAAATAAACATGCACAAACCAAGCAATTATTTCTCTTGTCATGTGTGTATACTTTTTTGCCCCAGTGTAGAGGGCCTATAGTACAGAGCAGAGGTTCGCACTTTCTAATATTGGGGGGGAAAGGTTAAAGATGCAGTGCCATGATTTTTTTCTAATCTAAAACATGATCCTCTGGTATTATTGTTATATGAAGAGTAAGATTTTTTTTTCCAAAAAGTGTACAGCGTTTGTTAAACTGACATTTTTATGATTCCACTCAACCAGTTCATTAAGTATGCCTGGTTTGCCTGGTGGGTGGTGATGGGTGGAGATCCAGCTGAACTGAAGCCACACCCACAGCTTTAGTTGCATGTTAAAGGGGGAGGAGTTAGGGGAGGGGCTGAGCACATGATGTCACTAGATTGAAGTTTTTTTCATTGGCACGTTTGACTGGAAAGGTTCAGCCCCCAGGAAGAAACCCTAAATACAAAGGGAAGACATCATTGAACATAAAAAACACACCTAGGGGTCTATTTACATACTGTCACCTCTCAAACATGTACAAAATTGGAAAGAATACAAAAATCACGGCACCCCCTCTTTAATGTTCTTATGGGTATACCTAGTGAAATGCTACAGTGATGTTAATCAACCTGGTTCTGTTGAGCGAATCTTAATACTTTTCAATCTATTTAAAAGTAACTATTGCATACACTATCAGATGTCAATATGTGACCACCTTCCAGTTTGAGAACCTCTGGCCTACAGGAATGAATTTTACTCAATGTCCCCCTTGTGGCCAAAGTTAAAAACCTAGTCTTTTTTTTTTGTTTGTTTTAGTTTTTCATTGGTTTGCATTAGAATAAGACTACAGAAATGAGTGGGGATTTTGGGAAATGCATTTGATGTGAACATAAATATTTAAATTATATAAAATATTGGTTAATGACATATATTGGATGTAATGTTTGGGATCAGAACTTAATTTAGGGAAATGGATGGTAATAATCGCGAAAACGTGTCAAATCATGGTAAAAAAATGCATTTTTTCCCCCGCCACCGCGGCCAAAGAGTCTTTGTGCCAGATCACACTCCAGGCACTTTCCAAAAGTTTGCAGCCCTGGTTTTGAGAGATCTCTGTCCCATTGTTAATGGACATGTGAATGTGATACTGGGTTAGGGTGTGTCTGTGTAACCATATTGCTGAATGGCCAACTGATTTGAATGGACAACCGATTTGCATATAAGTGAGTGCATGCAGAGTAGTCCTATAGTACTGCGTGAATGGAGTGGAATATTTAAATAGTATAGGGGATTGTTTGACGTTTTGATGATTAAACAGAACGTGTTAAAAAAGTGTTTAAAAAAATCCAGCTTAGTGAAGTGGTGATTTTGTGATTTCAGAAAATACTGACAAAAAAGGTGTCAACATATTACTGCAGCTGGAAAAGAACTTTATAACCGACAAGAGCTAAATAGTACTAAGACACCAAGATATCTTCACAAGACAACACTCTAATAGTCACAATTGTCAGTAATTCAGAAGGCTGTGCCAGATAATATTATAAGGTAATAGATTGTATCACTTTTCAACATACCTGCTCCTCATTATGTTCATGCTACAATGCCACAATTCTTTCTGCTCCTTACGTATCGTTGTACACGATATTATAACAAGCAAGCAAAACATGAAACTGAAACAGTACATCAAAAACAAACAGTGAACACAGGGTATTTCTACAACTTGTAAGGTTATGTTGTCTGGGTCCAACACAACATGCTAGTTCATGGTTGAATTACATACATGAAACATGCAAAGGTACCTTTATCTGGCTTTAAAGTTGTTAAAGCCAAATACAGTGTGCACATTCTATCTTCATGTTTTTATTACACTAATAACTCATGCAGTGTATTATTTTCAAACTGAGACACAGAGACATCTCTGTGAGGTCATTTTGTTTGAGTAATTGAAGCAAAACGTGTTTTATATAGAATTATTGTTTTATAATGCATGTTTTGACAGTGTGCATTCTTTTGGATTCATGTCCAATCATGCTTTGAGTTTACTCAAGTTCAGATATACTAATAGGATGTAGTTATGTCCAGTGTTGGGGAATATTACTTAGGAAAGTAATATACTACTTATTACTTATTACCCCTTTAGAAAAGTAAAAATATTACACTACTTATTACTTGGATGCAAAAGTAATATGTAGTATATTACATATTACTTTTTTATATTACTTTTGCACCCAGATCCCTGAAAAAAGGAAATTAGCTACAACTACACAATCTGTCAGCTTCTTTTAGAGCTGAATCTAAAGAAGAATAACAAGAGTCACCAATCAATTGGGTGACTGTTGCCCCCACCACCCGACTACGGATAAGCAGGTGAAGATGGATGGATGTATTTAGATAAATGTATTTAGATGAATGAATACAGACATCCCACCCTGAAAAAAAAAATACTAAAATATATTAATATTTATATGCCACACATGATTAACATATAGCCTACCATAGATTACATAGTTGCAGTAGGCTGTTATTTCAGTCAGTGGATTGTTATTTGGTTACAGTTCTGTCTGTCAACTATGTTTTAATGCAAAATTAAAATGTATGATAAACATACATAAGATCTTTTTGATTTAATATTGAGTATATGAGGGCTTATAGCTCCAGTGGCTTAATTGATGATTAAGCCACTGGCATCGCGTAATCAGAACAGCTGTGTATGGACAGACAGGCATCCAGACAGGCATCGAGTGTGGACATTTAGCCCAGCTATTGTGTGATAAACGCATATTATAAACGCAAGACTTATATGGCAAATGAAAATATCCTTGGATATACTTGGACCACAGTTGGAATTATTGCAATCGGGTGAGCATGGCCTGAGAGTTTTTCGATTCAAATCTCAACAAAGAATCACCAAAGGTAAGAGCAGCGCAGAGCATTAGCGCCAACTCCGTTCTCTTTAAGTGGCTAGTCCAAGCGCGGCTCTTCTACATAGACTTCTATTGAGGATCGGGACAATAAATAGGGACAACAAGCTGCACAACAGCTCGAAAGCAACAGCTTTCGAGCGCTATGTTTCTGACGCCTCAATGTCGCAGCTTTGACACCAGATGTCTTTGTACGTCTGCCTAATAAAAAGACGCTGCTCTTTTTTTTCCGATCAAACTAAAGTGGCATTAGCTCATCTCCCTTCACCAACGCAATACTGTTGAACGCAGCAGCATGACAAAAGTAACAAAGTAATATTAGTAGAAGTAACTGTAATATTATTACTATTTTCTAGGAGGTAGTGTCGTTACACTACTCGTTACCTGAAAAAGTAGTAATATTACTCGTTACTCGTTACCCCCAACTCTGGTTATGTCCATACATCAATGTTTCATTAAGTTTAGTTACATCAAATGTAAAGCTTACAATGCAATCTCAGATTTCTATATTGTTGCATAGAGCATGGGGGAGGAGAGAGGGGTGGAGCACATGCTCTCAACCAATCTTTCTGATTGGTTGAGAGGTTGTTCTATTGTTCTTCTCTTTGGCCAATCAATTGCAAGCAGTTAGGGGTGACAACTCAAGCTCTCTAGTATAAGAAGAGATTGTAGTTGCAATTTCTCCACATCATCTCCAGGATATCTCCAGGACATCTGACAGTGGTCTCCAGACTTCAGGTGAAGATGAACTCTCTCAACCACACCATGGACAATTCTGCTCAACAGGATGACCATCAAGACCTCTGTAAGTTACTGACTGTTTCTTCATTGATACACAGAATGTCAGTGGCTAAGTTAATTGCTTTTTTAATTAGCACAAACTAACACAAGATACTCTTTATCTCTTTCAAAAATCCATGTAGAGCCAGCATGCTCATGCAGTATATGCAAGGTTTTATAGCAATTTGGCCATTCTTAACCCTAGAATATTGGCCATATAACATGTATGAACGTTAAAGGGAGACAGCGGCTGCATGTATACTATTCATTGCATGATGAAGTGTCGATACAGATTTCTATGGGAAACGGTGAATGGTTGGTTAACTGACTTATAGATAGTGTATGATATGTGTTAAACAACATTTCTCTTGTCTTTGTTTCCAATTCAGTGCTGCATCATCAGACTGACTTCCCTGTTCTACCAGAGGTGAATGAACAAAGAAGTTTGGCTAAACAAAAAGATCACTGCTGTGATCAGTGTGGAAAACGCTTCCCTAAAATGTCCAAACTTAAAACACACCAGAGAATTCATACAGGAGAGAAACCCTATGGATGTGATCAGTGTGGACAACACTTCTCTCGAATGGAACACCTTAAAAAACACCAGAGAATTCATACCGGAGAGAAACCCTATGGATGTGATCAGTGTGGACAACTCTTCTCTCGAATGGAACACCTTAAGGACCACCAGAGAATTCATACAGGAGAGAAACCATATGGATGTGATCAGTGTGGAAAACATTTCTCTCGAATGGGACACCTTAAAGAACACCAGAGAATTCACACAGGAGAGAAACCCTATGGATGTGATCAGTGTGGACAACACTTCTCTGACTTGTCCAGCCTTAAAAAACACCAGAGAATTCACACAGGAGAGAAACCCTATGGATGTGATCAGTGTGGACAACACTTCTCTGACTTGTCCAGCCTTAAAAAACACAAGATAATTCATACAGGAGAGAAACCCTATGGTTGTGATTTGTGTGGACAACATTTCTCTCGAATTGAACACCTTAAAACACACGAGAGAATTCACACAGGAGAGAAACCTTATGGATGTGATCAGTGTGGACAACACTTCTCTCGAATGGACAGCCTTAAAAAACACAGGAGAATTCACACAGGAGAGAAACCCTATGGATGTGATCAGTGTGGACAACACTTCTCTGTATTGTCCAGCCTTAAAAAGCACCAGAGAATTCACACAGGAGAGAAACCCTATGGATGTGATCAGTGTGGACAACACTTCTCTCGAATGGAACTCCTTAAACAACACCAGAGAATTCACACAGGAGAGAAACCTTATGGATGTGATCAGTGTGGACAACACTTCTCTCAAAGGTCACACCTTAAGGCACACCAGAGAATTCACACAGGAGAGAAACCCTATGGATGTGATCAGTGTGGACAACACTTCTCTCGAATGGACAGCCTTAAAAAACACCAGAGAATTCACACAGGAGAGAAACCCTATGGATGTGATCAGTGTGGACAACACTTCTCTCGAATGGACAACCTTAAAATACACCAGAGAATTCACACAGGAGAGAAACCATATGGATGTGATCAGTGTGGACAGCACTTCTCTCACCTGTCCCACCTTAAAACACACCAGAGAATTCACACAGGAGAGAAACCCTATGGATGTGATCAGTGTGGACAACACTTCTCTGTATTGTCCAGCCTTAAAAAACACCAGAGAATTCACACAGGAGAGAAACCATATGGATGTGACCAGTGTGGACAACACTTCTCTGTATTGTCCAACCTTAAAAAACACCAGAAAGTTCACACAGGAGAGAAACCCTATGGATGTGATCATTGTGGACAACATTTCTCTCAGATGAGCCACCTTAAAAGACACCAGAAAATCCACACTAGATAGAAAGCACATGGATCACTGTGAACAACACTTCTCTCATGCTCAGCCTTGAAGACGTCTGTTTGGATTGACAAGAGCTTCTTTAGAACATGTGGATCAGAAAATACGCATACCATAAAGTGTAACATACCAATCCATATATATATATTTTTTTTCAAGCAACCATTCTTAAAGTGTATAAGCGGTTTTAAACACCTTACATATATATTGTATATTGTTATATTATATTATATTGTAGATCAAACATCGATTGGGTGACTCATTGCAAGTAGCTTAACATATTGAGTGAACTGTCTTTTACTGATTTTAGTAGTACATTTTTTTTGCAATCATTTCACTGTCTGAGCTTCTCAAACCTGTTCTTTGTTTCATTGCAATTTAACCAATAGATTTTTTTGTTTCTGTCCATTATTTTTTCTGTGTTTTTCATGATAGATATAAAGATGTCAAAATGATGGAGACACTGAAAGCGGGTTTTCACTGTGCCCTATCCGTATTTTTTTATTTGCAGTTCACAATACATTTCCTGACCGCTGTAATGCTGTTTTTGTTTATATTTACCCAGCATTTTATTCATTCTTTATATTGTATTCAGCAATAAACAACAAACACTTTTTCTAACTCTCTGTCTAGACATGTTACGTTCCATATACATTCACATTTTTCTTTTCTTTTCTTTTATTTATAGAACAGTCCAGTTACTGTACATCCAATATCAAAACAAAACACAATACACAGTGACTTCTGTCATTCACAAACAAACTCAATTTCAGCTCTTTATCAATCCTTGTCACTCCCATCTGCATTACTCCTTTAAATCTGTTTTGGACCAATACTGTAAAATTGCCTTTTACGGTGCATTTTATATTGAAGTGATCGAAAGCATCACCAGGACTCAAACCAAACAGTTACATGTACTAAATCACCCTGTTTACATTGTGATTATATAAACATTTCCCAAAAACATTGTTCACTTCATGGTGGTTCATAAATATATGCAAAAGAATAAACACCTGATGGAACATGACAGGTGCCACGTTTTATTATTGGATTTTTAACTGTTGATTGTAAAATAAAATAAAATCTTGGTTCATTACAAAACTCTACCCCATTAGAATCACTATTATTTTCACTGTTACCCCTCATTTTTTAAATATGGTACTTTAATATTTTGTAGTTTAAAGAATAAATCGGACTGAGCCTGACTGTTATTACCCACTTTGGATCAAATTTATAAGACTTAAGGGAAAAAAAAAACTTTTTATATCTGTTAATGTTGTGATTAAAAGTAGCAAACATGTTGGTCCTATGAACTTTGCCAGTGCCATGCTGTTAATTCGGTATAGATTTTAAATATATAAACAAATGCCAATGTATTGTAACTTAGTTAAGTCAATATTCATCCTCTAAAATGTAAAAATAAAATAATAAAACAGAGAACCAATAACTTTTCATCAAATTAAAAGAACTGCAACTCAAAGATGTATTAGCATTAAAAAAACATAAAGCACAACATTGGGCAGACTGTGTGTTTAATCAACCTTTAATAGGGATCAATGCAAAATACCAGTGTGTTTCTGTGAAAGGAGTTATCCTGTACTTTGGGAACTGCTGGGGAACGTCTGTCCCATTGTTAATGGCAGGTGAGAATGGGTTAGACCAGGTGTGTAACCCTGCTGGATGGATGGGACAACCAGTTTGCATGAGGTCCTTTTAGTATGATAAGTTGAGTGCTTACAGCCGATACTCCTGCAGTATTGTGTGTAACATGTATAGGAATCATTTGCATTTAAGTTGTTTAGCCTACAAAATGCTTTGCAACATCTCGAAGGTAAACTATTGAGTCAGTCCTGGAACAATAGGAAGAAATGATCAAATTGCACCAAACAACCATTCACACTGTCTGCTGTCCATTCACTCTCAGTCTGACTGATCAGAATGTGTGAAGCTCATCATCAGAGGACACACACACACACACACACACACACACACACACACACACACACACACACACACACACACACACACACACACACACACACACACACACACACACACGTTAGGGCTGTGCACATACACACTAGCACTGTCGCATGCCTGATTGTATTCTGTCCCCCATTACAGTTGGCCTGTTGCAGAGGTGTGCTGTGCTAATGCCTGCTGCATGTGTGTGCCATTTTATTTCTGTGCAGAAATAAATATGCCAGTGACGGCTAAACAGTGACCCAATCCCTGAGTCCTCCCCGTAAAACACAACACAGAGCTATGATTCTTACTAACATTTATAGTACGTAGTAGTAAGTGCATTTAGAACGCAGAGCTAGGATTCTCACTAACATTTATAGTACAAGTGCATTTAGAACACAGAGCTAGGATTCTCACTAACATTTATAGTACAAGTGCATTTAGAACACAGAGCTAGGATTCTCACTAACATTTATAGTACAAGTGCATTTAGAACACAGAGCTAGGATTCTCACTAACATTTATAGTACAAGTGCATTTAGAACACAGAGCTAGGATTCTCACTAACATTTATAGTACAAGTGCTGAATGAACTGATGTGTAAGTAAAGATAATTTCCAGGACCATTTTTCACTACTAATCAGGAAATGATTAGGTGTCCTACATTATGCATAGTTCCCAACACCACAACTCATTTGTATCATGTGATAAAAAAAAAAATGGTTGTGATTGTTGTGGGATGTTTTGAGAGATGTCCGTCCCATTGTTAATGGACAGGTGAATGTGATACTGGGTTAGGGTGTGTCTGTGTAACCATATTGTTGAATGGCCAACTGATTTGAATGGCCAACCGATTTGCATATAAGTGAGTGCATGCAGAGTAGTCCTATAGTACTGCGTGAATGGAGTGGAATATTTATATAGTATAAGGAATCGTTTGACCAGGACATAATTAAACTAGATGTACAGAACGTGTTAAAAAAAATCCAGCTTAGTGTGCTAAGTGGTGATTTTGTGATTTCAGAAAATCACTGACAAAAAAGGTGTCAACATATTACTGCAGCTGGAAAAGAACTTTATAACCGACAAGAGCTAAATAGTACTAAGACACCAAGATATCTTCACAAGACAACACTCTAATAGTCACAATTGTCAGTAATTCAGAAGGCTGTGCCAGATAATATTATAAGGTAATAGATTGTATTACTTTTCAACATACCTGGTCCGCACTATGTTCATGCTACAATGCCACATTTCTTTCTGCTCCTTATCTATCATTGTACACGATATTATAACAAGCAAAAAATGAAATTGAAACAATACATCAAAAACAAATGGTGAACACAGGATATTTCTACAACTTGTAAGGTTATGTTGTCTGGGTCCAACACAACATGCTAGTTCATGGTTGAGTTACATACATGATACATGCAAATGTGCCGTTATTTGCCTTTAAAGTTGCTGAAGCCAAATACAGTGTGCACATTTTATCTTCAAGTTTTTTATTACACTAAACTCGTGCAGTGTATTATTTTCAATATGAGACACAGACATCTCTGTGAGGTCATTTTGTTTGAGTCCATTCTATTGGATTCATGTCCAATCATGCCTTTAATTTACTCAACTTCAGATATACTGATAGGATGTAGTTATGTCCATACACTAATGTATCATTAAGTTTAGTTACATCAAATATGAAGCTTACAATGCAATCTCACATTTCTATATTTTTGCATAGAGCATGACCTGGGGGAGGAGAGAGGGGTGGAGCACATGCAGCAGTTTGTTACTTTCTGATTGGTTGAGAGGTTGTTCTATTGTTCTCCTCTTTGGCCAATCAATCCAAAGCAGTTAGTGGTGACAACTCAAGCTCTCTAGTATAAGAAGAGATTGTTGTTGCAATTTCTCCACATCATCTCCAGGATATCAATCATTTCTGAACACATCTGGCTGTGGTCTCCAGATGAACTCTCTCAACCACACCATGGACAATTCTGCTCAACAGGATGATCATCAAGACCTCAGTAAGTTACTGACTGTTTCTACATTGGTACACAGCATGTCACTGGCAACCAAATCATTTTTAAGTTAATTGCTGTGTTTTTTAATTAGCACAAACTAAGAAAAGTAAATTATCTTTTAATCCATGTAGAACAAGCATGCTCATGCAGTATGTGCAAGGCTTAATAACAATTTGGCAATTCTTAACCGTAGAACATGTAGGATGAATGTTAAAGGGAGACCGTAACTGCATGCATAATATTCATGCCATGAGGGAGTGCCGATACAGATTTCTATAATGATTGTGAACTGTTGAGTGTGTATGTTGGCTTATAAATAGTGTGTGACATGTGTTTAAACAACATATGTCCTGTCTTTGTATCCAATTCAGTGCTACATCACAAGACTGACTCTGTTCTACCAGAGGTGAATGAACAAAGAAGTTTGGCTAAACAAAAAGACCACTGCTGTGATCAGTGTGGAAAACGCTTCCCTACAATGTCCACACTTAAAACACACCAGAGAATTCACACAGGAGAGAAACCCTATGGATGTGACCAGTGTGGACAACACTTCTCTCGAATGGGCAGCCTTAAAAGTCACAAGAGAGTTCACAATGGAGAGAAGCCATATGGATGTGATCAGTGTGGACAACACTTCTCTGATTTGTCCAACCTTAAAAAACACCAGAGAATTCACACAGGAGAGAAACCCTATGGATGTGATCAGTGTGGACAACACTTCTCTCGAATGGAACACCTTAAAACACACCAGAGAATTCACACAGGAGAGAAACCCTATGGATGTGATCAGTGTGGACAACACTTCTCTCGAATGGAACACCTTAAAACACACCAGAGAATTCACACAGGAGAGAAACCCTATGGATGTGATCAGTGTGGACAACACTTCTCTGAAATGCAACGCCTTAAAACACACCAGAGAATTCACACAGGAGAGAAACCCTATGGATGTGATCAGTGTGGACAACACTTCTCTCGAATGGGCAGCCTTAAAATTCACAAGAAAGTTCACAATGGAGAGAAACCATATGGATGTGATCAGTGTGGACAACATTTCTCTGACTTGTCCAACCTTAAACAACACCAGAGAATTCACACAGGAGAGAAACCCTATGGATGTGATCAGTGTGGACAACACTTCTCTGGAATGCAACGACTTAAAACACACCAGAGAATTCACACAGGAGAGAAACCCTATGGATGTGAAATGTGTGGACAACACTTCTCTCGAATGGACAGCCTTAAAAAACACAACAGAATTCATACCGGAGAGAAACCTTATGGATGTGATCACTGCGGACAGCACTTCTCTGTATTGTCCAGCCTTAAAACACACCAGAGAGTTCATACCGGTGAGAAACCCTATGGATGTGATCACTGTGGACAACACTTCTCTGCATTGGCCAGGCTTAAAGAACACAGAAGAATTCATACCGGCGAGAAGCCATATGGGTGTGATCAGTGTGGACAATACTTCTCTCGCACGAGCAGCCTTAACAAACACCAGAGAATTCACACAGGAGAGAAACCCTATGGATGTGATCATTGTGGACAACATTTCTCTCGATTGTACAGCCTTAGAAGACACCAGAAAATCCACACTAGATAGAAAGCACATGGATCACTGTGAACAACACTTCTCTCATGCTCAGTCTTGAAGACGTGTCTGATTAGTGTGGCAAGAGCTTCTTTAGAACAGGTGGATCAGAAAATACACACCATAAAGTGTAGGATACTGTTTCAAGCAATCATTTATCATAGAGTCAACACATTACATATATATTAGCATGATGATTCTATATCAATACTGATTTTTTTGTATTTGTCCACCTGTTGTAAACACATTGCATATGCATGCTAATTCTAGATCAAACATCGATTGGGTGACCAATTACAAGTAACTTATATATATCGAGTGAACTGTCCTTTATTGATTTTAGTAGTACATTTTTATTTGCAGGTATAATTGTTCTCAAACCTAGTCTTTGTAATTCTTTGCAATTTAACCAATAGATTTTTTTGTCCATCAGTTTGTTTGTGTTTTTTTTTTTTTTCATAAATGATAGAGATAGAACGATGTTAAATGATAGAGACACTGAAACATAGGTAGCAACTTTTCACTGTGTCCTCTCTGTATGTTTTATTCACATTTCACAATAAGTTACAATACATGCCAATGTATTGTAACTTAATAACTTAGAGAAAGTGAGGGGAAACATGCTGTATGCTGTATGATGCACTGCATCATGTACAGATCTAACAGACAAATGCTAGATCAATATTCAACCTCTAAAAAGAAAGAAAAGAGAGAACCAATAACCAAATGAAAAGAAGTGCAACCCAAAGATGACATCAAAACCATTAAAAAGTGTATAAAGCACAACATTGGCCAGACTATGTGTGTTTAATCAGCCTTTAGTAGGGATCAATACAAAATACCACTGTGTTTCTGTGAAAGGAGTTATCCTGTACTTTGGGAACTGCTGGGGAATGTCTGTCCCATTGTTAATGGCAGGTGAGAATGGGTTAGACCAGGTGTGTAACCCTGCTGGATGGATGGGACAACCAGTTTGCATGAGGTCCTTTTAGTATGATAAGTTGAGTGCTTACAGCCGATACTCCTGCAGTATTGTGTGAAACATGTATGGGAATCATTTACATTCAAGTTGTTTAAACTGCAAAATGCTTCGCAACATCTCAAACGTAACTATTGAGTCAGCCCTGGAACAATATGAAGAAATGATCAAATCGCACCAAACAACCATTCACACTGTCTGCTGTGACTGCTGTCCATTCACTCTGTGTGAAGCTCATCATCAGAGGACACTGCACCCCCTTTATTGTTATATACCAGTGGTTTTCAACCTTTTTGATACTAGGGACCACTATTTATTCAGCATTTGAGCCACAGACCAACATTTGATGACATTTTAGTCCCACAAACCCCAAAACTAAAGATTTATTTTGCTTTTGTCCACAATACCAGGCTGGACAGTCAAACATACCTGGGCCAATCCACATGGTGAATATATTCCATCTGGTTAACCAACTTTTCATCTGGTTAGCTAACTCAGCTGGGGACCGCCTGTAAACCTCTCAATGACCACTGGTAGTAGTCCTGGCCGGGACTGGTGTTTAAAAACCACTGTTCTATAATGTACACATTTCCCCCTTTTTCCTAAGCATGTATTTATATTTACATGTACTAAATCACCCTGTTTACATTGTAGGTATATAAACATTTCCCCCAAAAAACATTGTGTTGCAACGCTTCTTTCATATATGTTTAGCCTTGCAGATGTATTGGTCTGGACTAAGTCAGCAAACACAGGTGAAAAGGAGGAAATAAGTCAAGCACACTGTCTTTACTTTTAGAGCAGTATTTTATCATGCAGAATGAACTGATGTGTAAGTGAAGACAATATCCAGGGTCATTTTTTAGTAAGACACATCAGGAAATGTGTGGCCTACGTTTTGCATATAGTTCCCACTGCCAAATCTAATTTGCATGTAATACAAATGGTTGTGGGGTGTTTTGAGAGATGTCTGTGCTATTGTTAATGAACATGTGATACTGGGTTAGGGTGTGTCTGTGTAACCATATTGCTGAATGGATGTGCCAACTGATTTGCACATGTCCCTATTGGTATGATAAGTCGAGTGTATTCATAGTTAGCAGTGACGTCACGGGAACGCCCCCTGCTTTACTTCCGTAGGGCAGAAAACACCACAACAACAATGGCGTCAACTATAGAAGAGACAACGCGAGCTGATAATAATGCTATTTCAATTGATAATTCCGTCTTGGATCATCTTTCTGTCGAACAGAAAAATAGATATGAAGCCAAATTGCAAGTTTTGGGTATGTGTGACCCGTACACGGCACCCCTAGAATTATTTGAGCCATTAAAAGACGCCCCATGATTCAGAGCTCTGTGGTATAGTCCATTCATTCCAATCAGCTGCCTATATGAAGCAGCTTGTTCCTCTTGGTCTGGCCAGGTCGCCAGGTTTGACTTGAGGTTGCCAGGTTTGACTTTTCACAGTACATACAGTACATAGGCTGTGTCAATGTGCAGCTGTTGAAGCCATAGATATACAGTATATATATATATATATATATATATATATATATATATATATATATATATATATATATATATATAAGAAAGCTAGATGGCTTGCCCGCACTGCTGGCCAATGGGAAGTGAGGTCGTTAAGTGGCGGCCATCTTGCGAGAATATAGCATAAGAATGTGTCTATGAGCATGTACTTTTTTCAAATGATTTTCCAACGGATTGGTTTGTTGTAAACGCCAGAGACGTCCGCATAACATGAGCCATTATATGATGTTTTAGAAGAAAAAACGTTGATAACAGGCACACACTACACTGCACTGTGCACACATTTGGTTGTGCCTGTCCTAGTCTTTAGTAGGATCAAGCCAGAGCCTTTTAGGGGAGAGTTGTGATATTTCCGTTCACTCCTATGCGCCAGGGTGGTCACTCCTATGCGCCAGGGTGGTCACTCCTATGCACCAGGGTGGTCACTCCTATGCGCCAGGGTGGTCACTCCTATGCGCCAGGGTGGTCACTCCTATGCACCAGGGTGGTCACTCCTATGCACCAGGGTGGTCACTCCTATGCACCAGGGTGGTCACTCCTATGCGCCAGGGTGGTCACTCCTATGCACCAGGGCGGTCACTCCTATGCGCCAGGGTGGTCACTCCTATGCACCAGGGCGGTCACTCCTATGCACCAGGGTGGTCACTCCTATGCACCAGGGTGGTCACTCCTATGCGCCAGGGTGGTCACTCCTATGCACCAGGGCGGTCACTCCTATGCGCCAGGGCGGTCACTCCTATGCGCCAGGGTGGTCACTCCTATGCACCAGGGCGCTCGTGCTGCTGTAGGAGTATAGAGACAGTATAGAGACTATTATAGAGAATAACCAGGATAGAGACAGTATTAAGACTATTGTAGAGAATAACCAGTATAGATACACAATAGAAACATTTATAGAGAATAACCACTATAGATACAGTATAGAGACCATTATAGAGAATAACCACTATAGATACAGTATAGAGACCATTATAGAGAATAACCACTGTAGATACAGTATAGAGACCATTATAGAGAATAACCACTGTAGATACAGTATAGAGACCATTATAGAGAATAACCACTATAGATACAGTATAGAGACCATTATAGAGAATAACCACTATAGATACAGTATAGAGACCATTATAGAGAATAACCACTATAGATACAGTATAGAGACCAGTATAGAGAATAACCACTATGGATACAGCATAGAGACCATTATAGAGAATAACCAGTATAGAGACTATTATAAAAAATAATAATCAAAATCCGAGTTGACTATATATGGCACAGGCTGGGGCCATATATGGTCAACTCAGATTTTGATGGTTGACGACGAGATCTCACATCGGTTATATATATACGGGTGCGATGGCACATTTTGTCAGTCTGTGTTTGATCTTTCATTCGGCAGAAATTTAAATTTTCTTTAACAAGTTCTAGTTAATATAAAGTTGGGGATTACGGACATTTTGATACCAAGTATATGTCTGTATGTACTACGGTGCTTGAGTTACTACATGCCGTATAGGTAGTTATGAAGCACCTTAAGGGCGGGTTTTAGGCACGTTTCACTCTTTTACTCAAATATCCCTTCATCACCATATCTACTGTTTTTAGGAAACGGACCTGCATGTGTCTGCTATCATAAACCACAAGTTTTTCAATTAATGAAACGGGTTGGGAGTTGTTAAACCGAACGGTAATGCTGTTCCAGTGTTAAATTTGCTGTGCATATTTTCCGAAGATAAGCCAGGCAGAAATATCTGTCTGTGCATCACACTGAGTCTGTCTGTCTGTCTGAAGCGGACGAGTAAAAAAAATCCGTGTGGATGTCACCCACGTGGTGGATTAATGGTCACTGATGATGTAATTTTGTCAAAATGACATCATCAGTGACCATTAATCCATTGATTTATGATTTATCTGATGTCACAACCTCTGATTAACTTGATTCAGGAAAGAGAATGCATCTTCATTTTACTACGTCATCACGTCACCGTTACAACATCACCGGGCCAACCCCACTTTGCAATTGCAAAATTTCATTAATCGAATGATTGATGTATGTCAAAATTATTTTGACATACCGTATTTTCCGCACTATAAGGCGCACTGGATTATAAAGCGCACCGGATTATAAGGCGCACCTTTTAGAACTGTTTTTATATATAAGGCGCACCGGATTATAAGGCGCAGAGAATAGAAGCTACTACAGTTAACATAGAATAGAAGCTACTGCAGTCAAACGATCCATATATAAGGCGCACTGGACTATAAGGCGCAGTGTGAATTTTTGAGGAATTGAAAGGCTTTTAGGTGCGCCTTATAGTCCGGAAAATACGGTACATCAATCATTCGATTGGCTGGGCAAGGAAGCTACAGTATGTATGATGATGCAAAACTTTCTTTCACTACGTCACGAGTCGACCTCGTATTATCATCACAAGGTGAAAAATGGCTTACAGAATAAATATATATAACACATATATAACAATAGTGGGGTTCCCCTTTAGGCAACCCCACTAATAACAATAAATCAGTATCCTTGTGATAGTTATTACTTCTTCTAGCAGATGGTGAAGGTCATCGTGGTAACATTCACAGGAGGAAATCCATAGCTACTGGGTAGCAGGCCCAAATCACTGTCTGGTCCTGGAGAGAAAGCACAAGTCATCAAGTCATCAAGTGATCAACGATTTACTGTATATGGAGAATGTGATCTTTTACACCATTTTAAGAGCAAAATAAATCATTTCGCAAAAAAAAAAAGCAAAAAAACAATCTCCCATGCATCCCCACATGCAGAATTTTAAATAATGCATCCCCCCAGGGGTTTTACAGACGGGAACAATGTTAAATTACTTGTATATTCCTTTTAAAAACATGGTTTTATTTTCAAGGCAACTTTCAAATACTGTGTTTGCTACTTTTGTGAGTGTGTATGGAAAGGCATTCATTTACTTAAATGCTAGAATCCAGTCAGATCTAAAACTGACTGACCCGTTTTACACAGTCATACTATTCCTTGTCGGCGATATCCTCCAACACGGGTTTGACTCTATCAGAGCCTCTGGCCAAGCATTCGTACAAGGTCTTGTACGCTGGTGGCGGACCCCCATGTACTAGGCTTACAGCCATGGCCACACCAGCGATGTAGTAGTGGTCCTGCGAGTGGGCTGTTGAAATAAAACAAACCTTAAAACAAATGATAGAGGGTCGTAGCATGACCGTATTTAAGCCACATTCAGCGGGACACCAATACGTCTATATCCCAGTTCTCTAGGCATCATTCTTAGTGTGTGAAGGACTACATTCTGTTATGCACACCATATTACCTGATGCGTTTAATGCAAGGTTTTTGCCGTTGTCTCTGCCTTCAAACATGCAGCTGTTGAGTAGTGCTTCCATTAGAAGCCGGAGGAATTCCCTCCTGGGTCCTCCTAGATCTACCGCCTCCTCAGTTCGCCCAACGTCATCTGAAAACTTGACATTCATGGTTGCATTTGGATCGTACGTAGCCCTCTTAAAGCCACGGATAGCGCAGTCCAAAGCGGCATGTCTGTTTACGTTGAACCTGCATCGATTCTTCATTGCAATATTCTTCGCCAGATCTCAAAGAATGTCCTGGACTGGAGCGTCATCAGCGGTGGAATTCTGGGCACTAAAAAAAAAAAAAAAATATATATATATATATATATATATATATATATATATATATATATATATATATATATATATATATATATATATATATATACACACAGTATATATAAAATTTCAGAGCCAGGTGTCTGCAGTTTAGACCAGAGACTACATCAATTTCAACATGTCATTTTTTCCACAAATTGTGACACTGCTCACTTTTTCACAACAACAATGCTAAAGGTAAAAAATGGTGGAAGTCAGTAGCCTTGCTAGACAGATAAGAGAGCCCTTTATCATCTTACAGCTTTCTGATTAACAGCATATCAAAACGAACATTCGCCATTTCTTCTAGCAATATAATACAGATATAACTTGTTAACCAATTTAGGCCTGACCTAAGGTTTCTGAAAAACTTGAAATATTTATGCACCAAAACAAGTATAGTCTGGAATACTGTACATACTGTAAAGAATCCAAAAATGGATTCCCGTACTGAAAGGGTAGCAGTAATTGTGAATACCCAATGTTGTAATTATTTCAGAAGCTTTTACTCCGTAGAGGAAGTTACAAATGACCAATGGTGAGGGTATTTTTTGTAAAGTCAGGGCGTATTTTTTGTTCCCCTGAAAAAGAGCGAGCCGTTGAATGTCCAAGTGTCCGAGCACGATTGGGCTCCATGTTCTCATTATTGCTGGGTGATCAGCACCACCTGTGTGTCAACTTACTGTTCGGCTTCCAGGCTTGCTTGAAGTGCAATTTGAATCCCATCCTCATCACCGGAGGAGTAATCAGACAGATGTCTCACTAAGGACAGATATGTGTTGTATTCTGTCGGGAGGAAGTGGGAGCTGGGATTGGCAGAGGATAGGTCAGACTCCAAGTCATCTCTGGTTGCAGCAGTCGAGCCTTCGTAGCCGGAGCTGTGGAGAGGACAAGGTGTCTTGTTAATTACCTATTTGATCCTATGCTCTGCACACACCCACCAACCTGGGGACCGTCTTACCCTTCAGTGACAGAAAAGCTGAAATCACCCCTCGAAGCTGCATGTCTGGAAGGCGAGTGTATGTAGGACGTGGCAGAGCTGAGGGAGTTAGAAGAGAGAGACAAATTTTTTGTCAGGACTCTTTAATAGACACCCAAGTCCTGACAAGCAAAAAAAATCTTAAGCCGAGCAGTCCCGTGGCCCAGAAATTAATCCCAGTAATTGTCCTCCAAAACTTCTTAAAACTGACAAAGCCAACTCGGCCGTTATGAATTTTTAATTTGTCTCAAATCCTTGAGTGTTAAGATTTGTAAGAAAAAAATAAAATAAGTGAGTATCCTGCCGTATGACAATATTGTGCGTCTCATGACTTGTTCCGACCAGAGTTGACTTTTCTATGAACTCTGCTCTATAAATACAAAAGTATAAGTACGGAATCAAATGCATGCGCTACCTTGCAGTAGACAAGGTAGGGTCACAGGCGTCACCCGTACTGGGCCCAGGTCTACAGTCACCCGTTGTGGCTCCATCTAAGGCTTCATGTCTGTATGGAGAGGAGATACACAGAATAGTCATGTCAGGACTTTAGTATTGTCAGGGAATAAGAGTCCAGAAACTAAAACGGAGGAGAAATTAAGCTTAGACCATATTCACACAGCTTCCATCTTGCCAGCCCATGCGAACCAACAGTTTTGAATTTGCACACAACACGGGGCCAGCAAAAGGGTGCTTTACTGATGAATTCCAAACTCTGGCACTCTGAAAATTAATTAAAAGCAGGGCAGGAAGTAGCTCTATATATACTTCATACTCACGTCTACCGTGAGTATGAAACAAGCACTTTGCAGATAGTAAGCATAATTCAAGTTTTTCCAAGAGATGCAATTTTGGCATGCTTGATATTAATACAGTAGAACTTGTGGTAAGCCCCTCTACAAACTGCTACGGTTCAATCACAGCTGGGCAAAGCTCCCCACCAATAGTTTTCCTACAAGACGTTTAATAAAATGCATATGTCAGGCCTGGTTTATGCTACATGACGCAGCATTTAATGTGTAAAGTCCATGATATTTGAATGAGTGAGTCCATCTCGATGTGCTCGCGAGCGAGATCTGGTGCTGGGACCAATGAGCTCACCATCATCATCATAGTCGTCGCCGTCAGATTCATAAGCCTTATAAAGAGATTGTAGCGTCAGCATTAATTATTGATGGCAATGTTAAATAATCATCTATCCATCCATCTACTCACCAGAACGGTACATGATGGGCGTATATAGAGGGCCTTTGTGCGATAGACTTTGTGAACTGAGGTATATGTTACACACTTATTGAGCAACTTCGGGCCAGGTTCCAACAATCTGCTTTATTAACTCTGTAGAATGCAATCAAAAGACATACAAGAAGACAGTAGTCAATTTCACGTGTTGACCTTCTGACTGTCTTGGCAGGATATGGTAATCTGAGCTGACTTCCTAGTAAACAGTGAAATGGCGTCAGACAGAGTCCCATATGACCAAACCACCACTGCCATCTAGTGGCGAAAGTTAGTATCGTCTCCCAGCCCTTTAGGGTGAAAATCTATGCTGTACAGGTGAGTTTATTTAAAAGTGCAGGGGCATATACTGGTGAGAGACCACATTAATAATCCACAGTAAATGGAAGATGTTCTTAGCACCTAAAACTTCCAGGGTGCCACACCCTCCCCCACTTAGAAAAAGAAAAAAAAAACTTCTTCTTTTTTTTCAACTCAATAAACAATTAGCTCAGTCCACAGAAGTATCAATACCGGGTGGCTATTGCCTATTATTGTTGGCAACCATTTCTTTTCAATTTTCTCAAAACACAGAAAAGCATATTGTCAGTGGCTTACGTTCAACACTGTATTCTGTATTGTAATTCGGCTCTCAGTCTTTTTCTTTTTTTCTTTTTTTTGTTTCCCTCTCTTACATAGTCTCTAACAAATTGTCTTTATAATTATATTTCTTGGCAGCCATGGTCTCCACAATACCTGAAAGAGAGGTGTTGTTTTGCTCACCTCTACACTGTCCATACCTGCTTGTCTGATTGTAGGCTGTCCCAGGGAGTCATATGTCAGCATCCTTGGCTGCTGTCGCTCTCTTCGGGGGCGAATATTGCGGCCCTGGGGCGGTGTCTCTTGTTCTGTTTCAACGCCCCCGTCTCTGTGCTGGTGCTGTTGTTCGTGACGTTCCTCTTCGAAAGACTCGTTGTGACGTTCCTCTTCGAAAGACTCGTCGTGACCTTCCTCTTCGAAAGACTCGTCGTGACCTTCCTCTTCGAAAGACTCGTTGTGACGTTCCTCTTCGAAAGACTCGTGGTGGTGTTGTTCTTCATCAGGTGCGTGATGTGGTGACCATCTCAGCAACACGTCACTGTCATCATCACTGTCGGTATCTGTCTCATGCAGTGGTAGTTGTTGCTGCTGGGCTCTTTCTATGTTTTGTCTCGAGCTTTTGTCACCTCTGCTCGGATCCTTTTTCTCTCTGTTTTCCAGGGGCAGGCTGTCACATGGAAGCAACAGATTTCTGTGGACTGTGCGGCTTTTGCCTCCTCTTTCTGGTTTGATCTCATAAACGGGAATGTCAGGGTTTTTCTGACTCAGTACCACATACACTGCATCCTCCCAGTGTGAACGGATTTTACCAGGCCCTCCTCTTTCTTTTAGATTGCGGATCAAAACTCTGTTGCCTGGACGTAATTGGACCCCGTAGGCCTTCCGATCGTAGTACTTTTTGCCTCTCAAAGCTTCTTTCTGAGCAGTTGTAGATGCAATCTCATAGGCCTCTTTCATTTGGGACTGCCATTTTTCCACATATTCCCTATAGCTTAATTGTTGCTCCTGTGATGGCAAGTCAAACAGGATGTCTACTGGGAGGCGGGGGGTGCGGCCAAACAGCAAATAGTATGGAGAAAACCCAGTGGCCTCACTCCGAGTGCAGTTATATGCATGTACAACTTTTGCCAGAGAGTTCTTCCAATCTGCCTTTTCCGTGTCGGTCAGCGATCTCAGCATGGCCAGGAGGGTCCTGTTGAACCTCTCCACCTTTCCGTTCCCCATGGCATGATATGGAGTGGTATGGGAGCCTTGTATTCCACAGACCTGTTGTAGCTGGGACACCAACTGATTCTGGAACTCTCCGCCAAGGTCGTGATGCAGACGAACTGGGAAACCGAAATCTAGGGCAAAATGGCTGAAGATCTTTTCCACCACTGTTTTTGCAGACTTGTTTTTTGTTGCGTATGCCTGCGCAAAACGTGTAAAGTGGTCCATTACCACTAGGATGTATTCGTAACCCTGTTTACAAGTCTCGAGATGCAAAAAGTCTATGGACACCAGTTCAAATGGGTAGGTCGTTGTTATGGGAACCAATGGCGCTCTGGTGGTTTTGCTTGGCCGTCTCCTCTTCAGGCACTCACAGGCATGCATCACAAAGTGCTCCACATCTCTCTGCATCCCGGGCCAATAGAATCTGTCTCTTATTAACCCCAGTGTTCTTTCCGCCCCCAGATGTCCCATTTCTATATGGAGCTCTCTGAAAACTGTGTTGTGGTGTTCTTTCGGTAATATCAGCTGATCCCTGCCATTGGCTCTCCTGTAGAGGACTCCGTCGGCATTTATATGCAATCTGCTCCACTGCCTCAGCAGGATCTTGACATCAGGTGCTTCTGCTTTCAGGGTGCGGCCTCTTGGCAGATAGTTCCTAACCTTGTACTGCAGGACACGACCAATCACAGCATCTTTCTCCTGACTCACCCTGATGTCCTTTGGTGAGAGAGACTTAACAGCCGGCAGTGATGTAGCGTCTTGCACTAGCCTGATGGCGCTCTGGCTGACCACAACAGTTTCCTGGACGGCACTTCCCCTCTGTAGCGTGGTGCTCTCCACAGTAGCCCTGATAACATCCTGCTTTACCTCCGCTGTACACTGGTCCATGTACTGGTTGATGTTGAATGGTATCCTGGACAGGCCGTCAGCATCTGCATTCCTCTTGCCCGGTCTGTATCTGATCGTGAAATTAAAGTCCGCCAGTTCACCCACCCACCGATGGCCTGTTGCATTCAATTTCGCTGTCGTGAGGACATAGGTTAAGGGGTTATTGTCAGTATAGACAACAAAATGTGGGGCATAGTATAAATAGTCACGGAAGCGTTCACAGACTGACCACTTTAAAGCCAAAAATTCTAGCTTTCCAGAATGCATATGATAATTCTTTTCTGAGGGTGATAAAGTCCGGGAACCATATGCAATGACCTTCATCTTGCCCCCCTGTCTCTGATATAATACAGCCCCCAGGCCATCTTGTGAGGCATCACAGTGGAGTATGAAAGGCTCAGCAAAATCAGGGTAACCTAATATAGGTGGCTCTGTTAGGCAGTCGGCCAGCTTATTTAAAGCATCTTGGTGGCTCTGAGTCCATTCCACAGGTGTGTTAGGTGGTGGTCGGCCGTTGTGTTTCCTACCCCTTGCTCTGGACACAGGAGGTGGTGTTCGGTCTGGGGGAAGGGTCAGCAGCTGGTATAGCGGTTTTGCCACTTTAGAGAAATCTGGTATGTAGGTCCTATAGTAAGACAAAAAACCAAGAATCCTGCTCAACTCACCCACAGTGGATGGTGGTTTCTCTTTTAGTGCTTGAACAGGAGCTATTTCAGCTGGATCCATGGTGTACCCGTCCTCTGTCACCATCCGCCCCAGGAAGCGAACGTTGCGCCTGAAGATATCACATTTTTTTGGGCTGAGTTTGACCCCATGTTTCTTATATCTTTGCAGGACTTCCCGGATGTGGTCCACATGACTGTCGAAAGAATTAGAATGGACCAGGTTGTCGTCTAAAAATGGCTGACAGGTGACATCACGAAGGCCCCTCAGACACTCCTCCATACTCCTTTGAAACTCTGCTGGGGCTGAGCTGAGGCCGAATGGTATACGGTTCCACTGATACAAGCCCCACGGCGTGATAAAGGCTGTGAGAGGGCGACTTTCAGGGTCCAGGAACCCCTGATGGTACGCTTTTCCCTGATCCAGGACTGAGAACCAGGAGCTTCCATGCAGGGAATCGAGCATATCCTGAATTCTGGGAATAGGGTGTCGATCCGGTACAGACTTTCTGTTGAGTTCTCTGTAATCGCAGCACAGCCTCAAATCGCCTGACTTTTTCCGAACACAGACAATCGGAGAGGAGTAGGGTGACCTTGACTCTGAAATCCACCCACGGTTCAGCAGATCTTGAAGATAATCCTTCACTTCCTGGTGCAGGGGTTTTGGTACGGAAGTATAAGTCTTTCGCACAGGAGTAGTGTCGTGCAGTGTGATGTGCATATTTAACGTGGGAATGCACCCGATGTCCTTGTCGTCATATGAAAAGGCCTGGCATTCTTCTCGTAACAGTTGCCTCACTGTCTGTTGCTGGTCTGCATTGAGATGGTCTACTGCAACAGCGGGGTCCCACTGAGCTGGCTTAAGACTGTGCTGGGGGTCACTTGTTATCTCATTTAGCTGGATGGGAGGTTGCGCTGTGTTCTGCAGATCTGTTTCTGGTGTCTTGTCAGATGACTCCATTGTGACTGGATATACTGCTTTAATTTCTTCCAGGTGTCCCATAATAGTGCGTGGAACTAGAGTAATGTCACTCTTGCTGGTGTTGGCAAATGAGACTGGAATAAAGAGTGGCGTTCTCTCGCTAACAGTGACCAGTCCTTCCTGGATGACAAGACCATCGGGTAGTTGTAATAGTTCAGGAACAAATAACAGGGTTTTTCCTGTGAACTGGACCCCAACATTTGCGCGCACATATGAGTTGGTTATCTGTTCTGCGGGCAAATGTATTCTTCTCTTTCCTGTCTGTACCGTCCCCACAGTCTGGCATGTATCTGGTGCATATAACAACTTCAACATCGAATTAGCGGTTTTCTCTGACACTGAGAAGATTTTGCTTATTTTTTGGATGTTGTGTGATTTTGGCTTAGGATCACCCCACTGCCCCACCACTTCTTCGATCACGTTAAATCCAATAATAGGTTTTTCTGCCACATTGGGATCACTCGATACTAGCATGGGGACAAGGAGTGTCTTTTTAGGGCTAGTGTCACAATCCAAATAGAATTCTGTTTCGATCCATCCATCATATGGGATTTTACTCCCATTCGCAGCTACTGCTACTAGGGGTTCCGACCCCAACAACTCTGTAAGTGACCTCACAGTGCTATGTGGGAGATGCTGTTTTCGCCAGTCATCGTTGATAAGGCTTGCTTGTGCGCCAGTGTCCCAGAGAGCCTCCACTGGTACATTGTCTAGGTGGCACTGGACCATGCATCTTCTTCCTATTAGACTGATGAGCTTGGTTTGGCGTTGTGAGGGCACATAGCTGTTGGATGTGTTGATTCTAGCTGCACTTTTATCTGGATGGGACCTGGAACATGGGACTTGGGCTACTGTTGGTCCCGGTTCAGCAGCCCCCTCCCGTTTCCCTGTGTGAATCTGCCCTGTCGGCAGCCCCGCGAAAAATGGCCTTCCTGCCCGCAGCGAAAGCAGTGTTTGCATGTGTCACTGACCTGAGCCTCTCTGCATGCCTGACATCCTCTGGTCCATCTTGCGGCTGGTGATGACCGGTTGTCTATGTTTGGCCTTGACCTTGACGCCTCTAATGTCTCTGTGAACATTTTTTTTACTTCAAGAACGTCCGCCTTGAGACCTTCGATCAACTTCACAGTTTCAGGGTCAGGTCCTTTACTCTGTCCTTGTTTTTTCTTGGAGACTGCCCCAGCCTCTTTCATCTGCGTTTCATCATTTATGTCCCGCTCACTGTTCAAAGGCAGCAGGCTGTTGCTGGACTGCAGTTCTGTCTGTATTTCACTGACCCTGGGCTTGAATGTAGTGTTTTTTCTCAGTTTATTCTGTCTCTCGCACTCAAGACTGGCAGCTTCATTTACCTTTTCTATCAGAACCTCATCAGTAACTCTGGGGTCGCACAGGTGAGGCTTCAATTGGAACTTCACTGCTTCACTATACAAACCAGTCTCCAATGAGCGCAGGAACTTACGCTGAATTAAGTCTGCACTGAAGTGTTCTCCTTCATCATCATCACCAGACTTCCAGAGCAGTTTCTCCCTGATCTCAATTGCCCGGAAGAGGAAGGCCTGAGGGGATTCTTTGGGGTCTTGGCATATATTCATGAGTCTATGGAGCATGTCAGATGCTGACTCCACTTTAAAATGTCCCCTCAGTATGGTTCTTAGGCTGGGAAGTGTGAGGCCTCGCTTCACTTCCAGCAAGTCCCGAAGATGGAGCCCAGGGCTGACTGCTTTAATCACAGCCTCGATGATCTCACTCTCTGTGTAGCCCTTCTTGAGCCCAGACTCGATCTGGTTGGTCAGACTAGTGAATGATAATTTGTCCTTCTGTCCGGCCTCGCCTATCTGACCCGAGATACGGAAGTCTTTTCTTAGAGTCACTTCTGGTGCCGTGAAGAGTGTGGGCTGACTGACTTTGTGCTCACTCACTGCTGCTGTACTGCTAAACTGGGTCCCCAGTGCTTCAATCTTCTTCTCTAGAACACGACGTGCCTCTTCCTGAGCCCGTTGGAGCCGCGCGTATTCTTGTTTCAGCCTCTCTATTTCACTTGGCTCAGTGCATGGTGCTTCCGCTTCTCCAGTGTTCTTTTCCTGTGCTTGTAATGACTGTATGAATGAATGGAGATCGGTCATGTATTGCTCGAACAGTAGAGCCTCCTCCGTCTTCGCAATCTCATCCAAAGTGCTCCCTACCAGCCAAGTCAGGGCCCGACGGGACTGTCCTTCAAATCCTTCCCCCGATGGCTCACTGCACTTAATACGCTGACACACCTTGATGAGGTCTGTTTTCTCCAGTGTCCACAGCATTGCAGAGATGTCGTCCTGGAGTTGCTCCATCTTTATCTTGTGTTGTAATCTCAGCAGTGCCTCCAGAATCTGTTACACACTTATTGAGCAACTTCGGGCCAGGTTCCAACAATCTGCTTTATTAACTCTGTAGAATGCAATCAAAAGACATACAAGAAGACAGTAGTCAATTTCACGTGTTGACCTTCTGACTGTCTTGGCAGGATATGGTAATCTGAGCTGACTTCCTAGTAAACAGTGAAATGGCGTCAGACAGAGTCCCATATGACCAAACCACCACTGCCATCTAGTGGCGAAAGTTAGTATCGTCTCCCAGCCCTTTAGGGTGAAAATCTATGCTGTACAGGTGAGTTTATTTAAAAGTGCAGGGGCATATACTGGTGAGAGACCACATTAATAATCCACAGTAAATGGAAGATGTTCTTAGCACCTAAAACTTCCAGGGTGCCACATATACCCGTGCATAAGCTGTCCAGGCTTCAGCTTCGGCGTCACCAGTTGGTTGCCACAGGCCATGACAAATTCCAAGCTGTAAACATGTTCAGAGAAGAAAGAAACATACACAAAACACATTTTATATTTGATGAATTATATACATTTTATGGTTCAACTACTGCACTGAAAAGACTATGCATTTGTGCTCAATTAGGCCTACCTTGCGTGCTCTGGGATTTTTGGCCCATAAGCCTCCCACGTCACGAGTCGACCTCGTATTATCATCACGAGGTGAAAAATGGTTTACAGAATAAATATTACAGAAAGAAGCCATCACAATAACAATAGTGGGGTTCCCCTTCAGGCAACCCCACTAATAACAAAAAATCAGTATCCTTATGATAGTTATTACTTCTTCTAGCAGATGGTGAAGGTCATCGTGGTAACATTCACAGGAGGAAATCCATAGCTACTGGGTAGCAGGCCCAAATCACTGTCTGGTCCTGGAGAGAAAGCACAAGTCAGAAAATTCTCGATGAGTGGCCAATAGTCACTCTGATCAACGATTTACCGTATATGGAGAATGTGATTTTTTACACCATTTTAAGAGAAAAATAAATCATTTCGCAAAAAAATATCAATATCAATATCAGTGTTGGCCGATCATGAGAAAAAACAATCTGATCGGTTGGTAAATGATATATGGCTGCTCAAGTTCACAGGATAGTTTGTCACATACAGTAGATCCTGTAGTATTTTGTGGCCGGATGTAATTTAGGAGTGTAAAGCGCCTTGGATAAAGGCACTAGGCTATATGAATTTACCATTCACTTTCAAATTTTTGATTGATTAATTGATTGATTGAGTATAGTTTACAGATACATAAATGATAAACAATGTGAACTATTTTTTCAAGCATTTTAATAACAACACAAATTTTAAAATCTGGGTCCCATCAAATTTTCAGATTGAGGGCCCACATTGGGGTTAGCATGAAAACACTGAGAACACCAGCTGGTGTTTATATGATACATGATCACCCTCTCGTGGCCAGTGTAGATATTACAAGACTTTGACAATAGGTATAGTTAATAGCAATTTGTGGGCTAGTCCAATCCCTCACATAACCCACACACACAGAATTACAATGTAACCTTTATTTATTTTATTGTGTTGCCACATACTGTATAATTATACAAACTATAACATTGTTGTTGTTTGGGCACCCCATCCCTGTAAATCTCTGCACTTGAAACTATAAACACCAGTGTGTAATAACCCAATACCAAATGTTTATTTATATAAAATGCAGTAAAACACAACATCTCGTGAGAACCAAGAGTGTAATGAAAACAATGGATGAATACAATATGACACTGAACAATATAATTTGTTCAGTGTCATTATTTATGATGAGTGAATTCTGAATTATGATGAATGCTGTTCAAGTGCTCCACATTGTCCTCAAATGTTCTTGAGTCACTCCTTACAATCAGTCTGTTCTACCACTGTATTATGTACACATGTATGCAATATATTTACAATTTGTCAAAACACAATGTAGCAACAAAGTAAGCTCTCATGTGTCAATCTTTAACATCCAGTTTAATAATGACATCCTCCATTTCTTGCTACCATCTCCTCTATCTTCAGCAGCAGCTCTGTGACCTGAGTGTCATCAGCCCTGTTCTCATTGTTGAAGACATGGTACCTGTTCCCACATTTCTCAACAAGCCTCTGGAGGCCCTTTCCTTCACTTCCTTCAATGTGCTGCTCAATGGATCTATCTCCTAGACAGTCTCCAAATGTGAACAGTATGATAGTGTGACTCCACACTGTCTGACTGAGAAGATGCATGTGCTGCTCTATGTATTTAGAATAATCAGCTTCACATGCATTATCCACATCTATAGCCAGGAGGAAAACATGTGGTCCTGGAGGACACAATAGTGTACTACACACTATCTCCCGTTTGATCAACTCAGATGTGTTGTTTAGAGGGTCATTAAACCACCATCCTGGAGTGTTGATCACAGTGACTTGTCTCCCTGCTACGTCTCCCTGTCTCTTCTCACACTGAGCGGTTGTCTCTAAGCTAAACTCCTCTGTACCCAGGATGGTGTTTCCTGATGAACTCTTCCCTGAACCGTTGTATCCCAGAAGTATGATTCGCATCTCAGGCAGATGGAGGTCATCACCTGGAATAAAAGAACGCATTTTAGCATTTAGATTTCTGTCTGTTTGAGACGTAATCCCTCCATCGGGTTCCTTGTTCTGCCCCGGGGTCTCCTCACCAGTGGGACATGCCTCGAGGACCTCCCGAGGGAGACGCTCAAGAGGCATCCTTACCAGATGCCCGAGCCACCTCCTTTCCAGGCGAAGGAGCAGCGGCTCTACTCCGAGTCTTTCCCGAGTGACTAAACTTCTCACCCTATCTCTAAGGGAGATGCCATCCACCCGCCGTAGAAACTCATTCCGGCCGCTTTATTCCCAACCTTGTTCTTTTGGACATGACCTACACTTCATGACCATAGGTGAGGGTAGGGACGACGATAGCAATTCAATCAGTAATTACATTTGAAAATTAGCCAAAATGAAAAAATAAAATAAAAATAAAAATAAAAAATTTAATGAATACAATAAACAAATAAAATAATGCTGTGAGCTTGTGGATCTGCTATTTGTAATATAAAATAGAGCTGAGCAGTCCCAGCCCTTTTATGATGTTACCTGCAGCCTAGAAGTAATTTCACCATTCATATTCCTCAGTTTTAAAAAACGATTTACTGCATAATGCATTTAAAGACAATTACGCCGTGACAAATCATAACAAAAAAACAGAATAGTAAGAAAACAAACTTAAAACACTTTTTGTTTTGTTTTTCTTCTTAAAATTATTTGATTTTCCCAAAACATTGTGTGTTGTCATGATTTGTCACGACCAAAATCATCTTTATCATCATCATATCAATAATTCATATCAATAAACTAATATGCAACCCAGTCTGTGTGCAAAGGTGTTTCTTTGTGTGTATTCCGTATGCGCTCCCCATGAATGGAAAACGCACGTGCAAAGATCTCAAATGGTTTATTAAGGATTTATTTTGTGATAAGTTTGGCATTTATTTTGTGATAAGTTTGGCTACTGGGAGACAGGAAATATGACTTTGTAATCCAGTTGAAAATTAAGGAGAGACTAGAAAGAAGATGAGTACATTCTAAATCATGTTCAATGAACATAATTTACCATTATATCTCCGCAATTACGTTTGTGATTAGTTTATTAGTGTCTTCATGGAGAAAAGTGTGTTATAGATAATGTTATTGACAGAAGTGAATTCAGTGATAGAATGACATACCCATCATTGACCTGATCCTCTCTCTCCTGATCACCTCCGTCTGCCGTTGTGTTGCCCTTTTCTCCTCTGTTCTCTTCTTCTCCTCAATCTCATCAACAATCTCATCTACCTCTAAACATCTCCCTGTATCTCCTCCCACCATCTCCTCTATCTTCAGCAGCAGCTCTATGACCTGAGTGTCATCAGCCCTGTTCTCATTGTTGAAGACATGGTACCTGTTCCCACATTTCTCAACAAGCCTCTGGAGGGCCTTTCCTTCACTCTCAATGTGCTGCTCAATGGATCTATCTCCTTGACAGTCTCCAAATGTGAACAGTATGATGGTGTGACTCCACACTCTCTGACTGAGAAGTTCCATGTGCTCCTGTATGTTTTTACAAACATCATAATTGCTTGACCTGCCAGCTCTTAGAACCAGGAGGAGAACACGTGGTCCTGGAGGACACAGTGACACGCTAACTATCTCCTCTTTGATCAACTCAGATGTGTTGTTTAGAGGGTCATTAATAAACCATCCTGGAGTGTTGATCACAGTGACTTGTCTCCCTGCAACGTCTCCCTGTATCTTCTCACACTGAGCTGTTCTCTTTAAGCTAAACACCTCTGCGCCCAGGATGGTGTTTCCTGATGAACTCTTCCCTGAACCTTTGTATCCCAGAAGTATGATTTTCATCTCAGGCAGATGGAGGTCATCACCTGGAATAAAAGAAAGAGCAAATTCACCATGTATACTGCATGTCTGTCTGTGGATTGTATTAAAACATAACATCAGTAATCAGTAATTTGGAAATTAGCCAGACACCCCCCCCCCCCAAATAAATAAATAAATAATAAAATAAAAATAAAAAGTTTTTTTTTTTTTTTTTTTTTTTTTACTATAAATGAAATAAGCAAGAATTCCCTTTTACTTCCATCATTAAAATGAATGGTTATTCATAAAGGTTTGTTAGCAGTAAAGACACCAACGTCTCAGCACGCTGTGAGCTTGTGGATCTGCCATTTGTACTATAAAATAGAGCTGAGCAGTCTCACCTCTTTCATGATGTTACCTTCGGCCCAGAAGTAATTTCTCCATTCCTATTCCTCATGCAGTTTTCAAAAATGATTTACTGTAGTGATTTACTGATTTATGAAGACGATTACGCCGCAAATGAAAGACAACTGGGTTGTGACAAATCATGACAATAAACACAATATTATCATACAATGTATAATTAGTAAGAAAACACCAGGATAACACTTTTTGTTTCATTTTTCTTCTTAGAAATTAATTGATTGTCGCAAAACATTGCGTGTATTGTCATGATTTGTCACGACCCAAATCATCTTCATCTAAATTATTTCTTAAAAGACGAGCCAAATGAATGGGGAATTCATTTCTGGACCTTGGGCAACACCATGGAAGGGTTGGGACTGCTCAGCTCTGTAGGGATTAAAGGTATTTGCAGACCGACACGTTTTCTAGGATAGAAACCGCTAAAAAATCGGGAGTAGGCTTTGGGATAAAAAATATCAGACTCACGTTATGTCAATCACTCTTCACACCACCGTGGAATTCCATAAGCGCATTAAAGGTTTTCGGTCAGTCCACTGATCATTCTAATCTAAAAGCAGTTATGAAGCGGTTGGGATAGTTCCTTTGCTTCTTATAAAGGGTCTGAAACGACTGTTATTTATTAGAGAAGTTGAGAATAGGATGAAACCAATAATCTTTCTCTTAACCAAATGTGAGAGCACCACAAAGTCATCATTACTACTGCTGCTCAACTCCACTGTGCTCTGAATGTCGCTCTGATGATTTGTGCGAAAACCTTAACATAATACGCAACATAATACACAATGCAGTGCGTATTCCGAATGTCTCACCGTAAACGGAAAACGTCACAGTGTGCAAAGACCTTAAATGGTTCATTAAGGATTTGTTCGTAACAGGTCTGGGTACTGGAGAGACAGTAAATATATGACTTTGTAATCCAGTTGAAAACGAAGGAGAGGAGATGAGTTATATTCAGTCGTCAAAATGTACCATCATATCTTCACATACAGCCAGAGTAAATGTCAGAAGTGATTTCAGTGAAAGAATTACATACCCATCATTGACCTGATGCTCTCTCGTTCTTTCTTCACCTTCATCTGCCGTTGTGTTGCCCTTTTCTCCTCTGTTCTCTTTTTCTTCTCAGTCTCGTCTAAGACTCTTCTGTCTACCTCTAAACATCTCTCTGTATCTCCTCCCACCATCTCCTCTATCTTCAGCAGCAGCTCTGTGACCTGAGTGTCATCAGCCCTGTTCTCATTGTTGAAGACGTGATACCTGTTCCCACATTTCTCAACAAGCCTCTGGAGGGCCTTTCCTTCACTCTCAATGTGCTGCTCAATGGATCTATCTCCTAGACAGTCTCCAAATGTGAACAGTATGATAGTGTGACTCCACACTGTCTGACTGAGAAGCTGCATGTGCTGCTCTATGTATTTCCAAACATCAGCTTCACATGATTGATCTGCTTCTAGATCTGCTTCTATAACCAGGAGGAGAACATGTGGTCCTGGAGGACACAGTGATGCACTAAGAACTATCTCCTGTTTGATCAACTCGGATGTGTTGTTTAGAGAGTGATTAAACCACCATCCTGGAGTGTTGATCACAGTGACTTGTCTCCCTGCTACGTCTCCCTGTCTCATCTCACACTGAGCGGTTGTCTCTAAGCTAAACACCTCTGTACCCAGGATGGTGTTTCCTGATGAACTCTTCCCTGAATCCTTGTATCCCAGGAGTATAATTCTCATCTCAGGCAGATGGAGGTCATCACCTGGAAAACAAAAACAAATTTGAATGAATAAATTCAAATAAATGTATCTATTTGCCTCTCTGCATGTGTTTCTTGTACTTGTAATTGCTAAGTTACTGATTGGTGGTGTGGCACCCTAGCTCTAACTACATCTACGAGAGCCAGCAAACTCCTAGGATCTATGGCAGGGGTCGGCAACCCAAGATGTTGAAAGAGCCATTTTCGACCCAAAATGAAATTCAAAATCTGTCTGGAGCCACATTTTATTCATTTTTTCCCTGAGAGTGTGCAAATGTGAACCAAATGGACCCTGGCGGGTCCATTTGGTTCCATTTGGGTCCATTTGGTTCCATTTGCACACTCTCAGAAAAAAAGGTCCTCAAAGAAAAATTAACATAGTGAAACACAACCTTTGTTCACCTTTGTTTCTAAAAAAAAATAAAGGAGTTTTACAGAACTCCATTTCTAGTCCACACAACATCTCTAAGGTATATTAATGACATAGTAAACTGAGTAAACCTTTGAAAATGGGTGGTTCAGATTGAAAGCTCCACCTCTGATAACTGCTGGGCTTTTTTTGACATGGCCTACTACTACTAAGTGCTACTTTAACTGGCAACTGTCAGACAGCGCAACACGTTTTGGGTGACTGAAATGTTTGTATTATTTTGGTGTGGATCACCCCAGTGTGTGTATGTAATAATGCTACAGCCACTGAGCCACTAGGGCTGTGTTCTGGAGCCGCATGCGGCTCCTGAGCCGCAGGTTTCTGACCCCTGATCTATGGTAACGACTGCAGACAGGTAGTAGTTTTGTTGAGTGGCCTGTACTTTAATAATTTAATAATTACCATTATTATTATTTTATTTTATTTTTAGTACACACTTGTCGGTGTCCTTGATTTTCTCCTGGCCTTTGTAGGTTTCATATAATGTTTTGTGCATTTTAGACTAATTAATTACAAATAATAATAAAAAAAAAATGTCTGGCCACTTCCAGAGGTTTTGCCTCTGGAGTGGTGTTGTTTTGGGCAGTTTCTAGTAACGGCAAAATCTGCCCCAAAATCTCTATAGCCAGGTGGTGTCATTGTCTCATTATATGGTAGTACTAGTAATTCCACTGAAAGTCCTAATATTAATGTGAGGCTGAGGATGCTTTATATCATACCTGGGCATTATGCGGCCCGGGGGCCAAATGCGGCCCTTTGGCTGACTCTGACCGGCCCGGGGACCACCATGGTCCTTGAGAGAGCTCCAGTTAAATACGAAGAGTTGGTTAACCAGATGTAACTCTTTGAGAATGTAAAAATGAAACCAAATGGACCCTTGCGGGTCCATTTGGTTTCATGTTTACACTCTCAAGAGTTAAAATATTAATCATCTGAATTACCTAAAATCTACACAATCAGATAATGTAAAAGAATGGTCATTTTTGATCTACTGTTTGTTTCCCAAATCAAGCCTGGTATTGTGAACAAAAACAAAATAAATCTTTAGTTTTGGCGTCTGTGGGGCTAAAATGTCATCAAATGGTGGTCCTCTGTGGCTCAAATACTGAATAAATAGAGGGCCCGGTATCAGAAAGTCTCTTCCTTTCGTCTTGAAATTAAATTAATACTACGCAGACTTTAGTTCAGCCTTTAGTCTTGGCCCTCCACAATATTTTATGTATCTCATGTGGCCCCTTGGGAAAAATAATTGCCCACCCCTGCTTTATATCATGATTATTATTACTTATCCTTATTATAGTAGTAGTAGTAGTAGTAGTAGTAGTAGTAGTAGTAGTAGTAGTAGTAGTAGTAGTAGTAGTAGTATTTGTAGTAGTAGACAGATACAAATCACCTTCAATTATTCAGGCATCAGGCTGGTGTATTACCTCACCTGGTTGTAGAGGTGTGCAGACATTCTTCATGTCAGAGTGCTCCATGCTGCCATGTTGGAACATCTCACCTTCCTTTTGAACTTCCATCTTCAACTCATCTTGCTTTTTAAGTTCTATCTTCAACTCGTCTTCCTTTTTAACTTCTATCTTCATCCTCTTAGCACCAACCTCCTGATGCTCTTCAGACTCATCAGCCACAAACGATTCCTTTTAACAATAATCACAAGTTTAGTTACTCGGCGTGGGGCCATTCACTTGCCTCCCGATTCTATACGATACCAATATGTAGGGTGCCAAATCAATTTATATTGCGATGCTTAAATATATGGCGATTTGATTCATTACTTTGTAAGTAATGAATCAATTACTTAGAATATTTTAAGCAATTCTAAACAATGAAGACCATGAAAGGTTCAATCATACACTTCAATGCAGCCAGATATGCAGTCAGTCATTCTGACTTTAAAAAAGAGAAAAAAAAGTTGAACATGACGATTCAATATTGATATATGGCAATGGCAATATTGATATGTGGCAATAACAATCGCAAAATATTGATGTATAGATTTTTTTACCCACTCCTAATAGTTACTGTTATGCATTTGATCTGATCTTTTATTTCAAATAAGGACGAAACATACAGTAGTCAGAAAAATAATAGCTCTTGAATGGTTCTTTAAAAGCCATGAAGAACCATCACCTTCTAAAAAACACTTATTTTGTGATGTTTCGTGACTGTTTAAGCAACCATTTCTGATGTTTAGAGATTATGATAACCACACGAACTGTAGCCTACCATTGTTTAAAATAGTTATTCCATCTATGGCATCACACTGAAGATTTTTTTTTCCCGGTTCCGGACTCTGTGACAGCTCTTTCTACGTTCAATGCAAAAAATATTGTTTCACACCAGATATCAAAGCTCTAATAATAACCACAGGATTGTATAAACATTACTGTCACCTCTTTGATGCTCTCCATTCTCCCAGAGCTCTCCATTCTCCCAGAGTTCTCCATTCTCTCAGAGTTCTCTAGCGACTGTGAGAGTCTTGTGTCTTCATTGACCTGGACCAGGGTGTGTTTCTGCAGAGCTGGGACGGTGTAGTGTTGTCTGACATGATTCTCACAGTAGGAGGCGCTACAGGTCACACAGGTCTTGACGGCTCGAAGCTTGAAGTCAGAGCAGATATCACAACCTACTTCACCAGGTCCAGCAGGTGGCAGCTTGGGACAGGCTGGACTAAAGCTGGTCTGCTGGAGAGCCTGCAGTGCCCAGTTCAAAGCTTCATTAACAGAGAGCACAGGACGGGTTGGGTAGACCGTCTTACACAGAAGGCAGGTGTAGTGTCCCGAAGGGCCTGGCTGGGAGGAGAGCTTGTTGATGCAATGCTCACAGTAACTGTGTCCACAGGGAATGGAGACAGGATTCCTCAGAATGGAAGAACACACACAGCACTTGAGGTAGTCTGAGGTTAGCAGGCTGGACCTGAACTCCCTGACAGAGGGGAGAGAGAGAGAGAGAGAGAGAGAGAGAGAGAGAGAGAGAGAGAGAGAATAGTGTGGGAGGAGAAAAGGAGAATATGAATACTTACAGTAGTTGCCTTTCTTCGTATGACATTCTACACAGAGCATAGTCTCTCAAGTGGGAGAGGGTTTGACAGATGTGAGTCACGATGGGGCGGCAGTGGCTCAGAGGTAGAGTTACCGGATGGTAACCACAAGGTTGCCGGTTCGATCCCGGGCTCCCGATGTGTCCCTGGGCAAGACACTTAACCCCTAATTGCTCCTGATGTGCTAGTTAGTACCTTGCATGGTTTCCACTGCCATCAGTGTATGAATGTGTGTGTGAATGGGTGAATGTGATGCACAATCTATGTAAAGCGCCTTGGATAAAGGCGCTATATAAATGCACCATTTACCATTTATCAATATTAGTGTTTGGAATTGCCAGGAAAGATAGAATAAAGTAAACAAACAGTGTCCACAATTGAGCCATCAATTAGATAGTTGGAGCTACAATGTGTTGCTGAACATGTGAATAGACAATGAAATATATTAATGGCTGTGTAGTCCTTTAACAGAGACACGGTGATGGTGTGACTTACTTAAGGTCTTGTCTAAAGTTAATAGGCTCTCCCATGGATGTGTCACTTCTCATAGACACACAGCTAGGTGCAGGGGATGGAGCCACACTGACACTGGGAACAAAACATTATTATTATTACCCTTATTGTATATTATTATCTAGTTCCATTAAGTGCAAAGTGTGTAGTTCATCCTCACCCTGAGTCAGGAGTAGTGAGTTCTCTTTTAAAGTTAATAGGCCGACCCATGGATGTGTCACTTCTCATAGACACACAGCTAGGTGCAGGGGATGGAGCCACACTGACACTGGGAACAAAACATTATTATTATTATAATTATTATTATTATTACCCTTATTGTATATTATTACCTAGTTCCATTAAGTGCAAAGTGTGTAGTTCATCCTCACCCTGAGTCATGAGTAGTGAGTTTTCTTTTAAAGTTAATAGGCTCTCCCATAGATGTGTCACTTCTCATAGACACACAGCTAGGTGCAGGGGATGGAGCCACACTGAAACAACACACACATGTATACTCGTAACCTAAACATCCACAATTAACTATTGTTATTATTACTATAACTGATATTTATGATTATTATAATGCCATTAACATGTCCATGGGACACGGATGGAAAATAAGATTGCAAGATCTTTCCCCGGCGCTCTTTTTGGACAGGGGATTACCCTTATTTCTGAAGGGTCATTTTTCATAACATGCTCTGCTCCCATGCTTAGTGTTTTCGAAACAATGAACCATCGGACTAATGGCATGGGGTCACCTTTGGACCATTATTCTCCTTCCTCTCCTCGTTCTTGTTATCCTTATTCTTCTTATTCTTATTTACTTTCCATAACTGCAAAATATGTAGTTCATTCTCACCCTGAGTCAGGAGTAGTGAGTTCTCTTCTAAAGTTAATAGGTTCACCCATGGATGTGTCACTTCTTATAGACAGAGCAGGAGATACGAGGCTATCCCGTTTCATCCTGTGTCTCACACACACACACACACACACACACACACACACACACACACACACACACACACACACACACACACACACACACACACACACACACAGGTTACATCATATGGTTCAACCAAATGCAACTGCAGCACATGCTTAACACACAGAGGAAAAGAAAAGCACATTGATTTGACATGTGGACGGGTCAATGTGCTTTTTTGCAAAAAGAAACCAGTGAAAATGCTAATCTTACTGCTCGTGTATCAGAAAGAAAATCGATAGAATTAAGATGGCCTACTGTAGTTTGTAAAATCTTCTTTTTTAATTATTGGATGAATGAATACATAGATTAAATATATCCGAGCTCGCCGTGCTACTTTTCTGCGTTTGGGAAACACAGATGCACAGCGGCAGTGTGTTCAGAGTGCCATGCTCCTCCCCACCGATAAAAATGATTTTTAATAAACAACGCGGCACGCTGCGATCCTAATTACGGCCGCTGCAAGTGTCTAACACCCATAGACTCAAGTGTGAGCACTTTACATTTGAAATCAGAAAGTTTATTACACGTTTGAATGCAAATGTCGCGATCCGCGTAAAAATGGATTAAGTCAATGCATGGCGCGATGCATGGCCAGCGCGACTAAAGTATAGGCTACGCCTGGTGAAAAACGATAGTCCAACTTCGCTGCAGATGCTCCTAAATACGCCACGGAATTGTGACAATGTCATCAAATGGTGGTTTGTGGCGCAAATGCGGAATAAATGCCTCCCTCGACGCATGATTGATATCATCATATTATCATATACGATGATATCATGCTGTATTAAATACCCACAGTACTAGGATACACGGTATTTTAACAGTGCGGATGCATATAGGCCTACTGTATATTCCTCTTTAATTTTGGTCTGTCTGCCAGACACTGTGCTGAGAGCTTCCATTAAAGTGTTTTATTGTTGAATCAAATAGGCTAATAACTAAGTTTCTTACTTCTTACCTTACATGTAGGCCTGTAAGCTTTGGTCCTTTATGTGCTTTGTTGTGTCGTCCCTAAATAAAACCATAAAAATGCCCTTGTGTTCTTGTCACCTCGTGTTAAAGAAACTCTTATGCGATCTAGTCCTGCTCAGTGTTGCCAACTGCCAAAATCCAAAATGCACTAGTGGCACTTCCAAAATGCACTATGCGTTAGAGCAGTGGGTTTTCAACCATTTTCATACCAGGGCCCACTATTTATTCTGCATTTTAGCCACGGAGGACCACCATTTGATGTTGAGTGTAGTCTCTCGGACTAATTTAGGAGAAATAACTTGCAAAATGTTGGTCAAAATAGCAATTCTTCTACATCTTTTAAATGTTTAGATTTTTGAAAAATTAAGTAATTCAGAAGTTTAAAAATATAATTTAACTCTTGAGAGCGTTTTTACACAAGTTACAGATCTATAAGGGTCCATTTGGTTACCAATGGTCCTTTCTATGAAGGAAGGAGGAATCTATCATAGGAGGAGAAATGGTGAAAAACAAGGGTTTTATCTCTGACCAGCCCAACCCAACTCACCAGCAAAAAAGCACTAGATTTTCCGCCAGGAGTTTTTCACTAATTTTGGCACTGACTAGGGGGTCTGGAAAAAAGCTAGACGCCAAGTTGGCAACACTGCTCCTGCTTTCGCTTTCTGTTTCATTATGACTCTGCATTACAGATCCTACGATATCTGCATTCACACGGAAGGGTCTAATGGTGGCTGCTTTACATAGACTTCTTCTGATTATGGGGGACAGGCAAGTAGGCAACTATATCTATCCAGGCAATAGGGCACCTTCAATGATCCCAAATCCCCTTTCAAACTTCAGTTATTAGTCTATTTTAGTATTTCAGGCACGCATGCCTAAAATAGCTCTTATTTTTTTTGCGCCACCCTTTTTATTCAGCCCGCATGAACGGCGCTCATGACCCCTCAAAGTCGCAACTATGACAACTCAATTCAATTCAAATGAGCTTTATTGGCCCGAGGAAACGTTTACAATGCCAAAGCAAGAGTTACAAATCATAAAAACAGTTGAAAAAGTGGAAAATATATACAGTTGGAGGGGGTACAGAGTTATGTCACAATGTATTGTTTATTATGTTCTAACAGGGAATGGAGATTTATGTTCTTTTTTTCTATTTTTAAATGAACAGCATAAATTATTTGCCTCTTCAGGACAAAAGGCAACATTTTTTCCTGAAGATTATGCAGAAAAAGAAAGAGAAAAATCTTATTTAAATGTAGCAGCTCTGTTTCCCGGTACATGGGCAGTTCTAGATAGAACCCAGTCCTTAGGGTAGTTGTATTCCATTAGCCAATTGACGATTGTTACTGGCTGCTGTGGTTACACATTGTTGTATTTCTCCCAATAGTTATGGGAGTTTGTCATCACTGGAACTGGAACAAAAGGTAAAGTACTCACATCTCTAGGGGGAAAAAAACTGCTGAACTAAAAAAAAATGACAAAATTACAAAAGAGAAAAACAGTTTGCAAACCATTTCTGTAACTCCCAGGCTGTAGACTTTTTATTGTTGACAACATATCGACCCATTGTGGGTCTTCTTCAGGAAGAAGACACAAGACAGTATGTGACTCTGATGTCTTGGTACAGTGGACAGTATGTGACTCTGATGTCTTGGTACAGTGGACAGTATGTGTCTCTGATGTCTTGGTACAGTGGACAGTATGTGTCTCTGGTGTCTTGGTACAGTGGACAGTATGTGTCTCTGATGTCTTGGTACAGTGGACAGTATGTGTCTCTGATGTCTTGGTACAGTGGACAGTATGTGTCTCTGATGTCTTGGTACAGTGGACAGTATGTGTCTCTGATGTCTTGGTACAGTGGACAGTATGTGTCTGATGTCTTGGTACAGTGGACAGTATGTGTCTCTGATGTCTTGGTACAGTGGACAGTATGTGTCTCTGATGTCTTGGTACAGTGGACAGTATGTGTTTCTGATGTCTTTGTGGGCAGTATGTGACTCTGATGTCTTGGTACAGTGGACAGTATGTGTCTCTGATGTCTTCGTATAGTGGGCAGTAGGCCTATGTGTCTCTTATGTCTTGGTACCTTTCATATACTGTATATGCAACATTTTATGCTTGTAGATTGGCTATTTTCAATCTTCAATACACACTCAAAACAGCGATGCTATTTATTTAACAGGAACAAGCCATAATAGCAGAAAATTGGACTCGAGTCGTACCGACTCAACTCAAGTCGGACTCGAGTCGCATTTTTGCCTCGACTCGACTCGGACTTGAAGGTAAAATACTTGAGACTCGACTTGACTTGAGACAACCTGACTCGGCGACTCGTCCGAGTCATCAGACGAGTCGTGCAGTAGTGCCTAACTTATAAGTATAGTACAATTTTATTTTAATTGTATTTTTGCCAAGTGGCTTTTTGTTGTTGAATTTGTGTTTAATATGTCTTCTATAATACAAGTATAAAGTATGTCAGAAAAGGACCACCTTGTGATTTGACTCGACAACTTGTGACTTGACTCGACTGGACTTGACAACATTGTTACTCGACTCGACCTGACTTGAAAGAAACATGTGACTCGACTCGACTTGACTCGACCAACCGTTTGACTTGACTTGACTTGACCACATCGGGAAAAAGACTCGACTTGCTTGAGACTCGGAACCAAATGACTTGCGCTTGCTTGAGACTCGGCTCAGAGGGACTCGTGCAATTGTCTGGATAATAGTATCTCAGTAAATAAGTCTCATAGTTTATTCTGAAATAAACCTGGAAACATGGCATTCAGCAATTGGGTCTTGTTATCAAATCCTGATGTGCTGGTCACTACCTAGCCATGCATCGCATGACGCTTGTACTTCACGAGCGTCATGCAGCAGGTTAAGGTGGCTCACAGGTTAATAATGAAATAGTCATATTATTAATTTTAGCTGATTTTACCTACAATTCCAATTGGGCTACCCACAGCATTGGGGTGTGGCATATACAATTAGCACGTCACAGTCTGTAGACCAGCTATTTTGGACTAAAGCCTATATGCATTGTGGCCCTCTGGAGTGAGTGTGAAATATGGTCCTATCCATCATCAAAGTTGCCCACACCTGCAACTGGCAATAGTACAGTAAAGATGATGATACTCTAATATGAAGTTTGTAGTTCTTAGATCTTAGATAGATCTAGCCCCTTCACGACTTTGTCTTGAAAATGTGCTATATAAATAAATGTCTTATTATTATTATTATTATTATATTATTATTATTACCATTATTATTATTATTATTACCCATATCATTATTATTATTATTATTAGTAGTAGTAGTAGTATTATGTTGATCTGAAAGTGCACCCGATTGAAGCATTTTTATCGCAAATCTTTATTTTTCCTGGAGCCCATGGGGGCGTTGTGGCAGTGTGTCGGGACCACATAAGAAAATCTCGCATAGGGCCACCCAACTCCTAGAACCGGCACTGGCATTAATATTGATTGAGGAGGTCAGATCAACATAATGGAATGTCAGAACAGGTCAGCGCTATATACACAGGGCTTGACACTAACACTTGCCCACTTGCCCGGGCAAGTAAAAAAAATGGTGGGGCAAGTGAAGACTGCTACCTGGTTGCCCGATCGGGCAAGTGTGCAACTTAGTGCACTATAACACAACACAAGATAAATTTGTCTTGAAGGCAGTCATCGCATTCTACCTCTGTGATGAATTTTAACTCTTGAGAGTGTAAAAATGAAACCAAATGGACCCGCAAGGGTCCATTTGGTTTCATTTTTACGTTCTCAAGAGTTACATCTGGTTAACAACTTCACTGGGGACCACCTGGAACCCTCTCAAGGACCACTGGTGGTCCCCGGACCACCTGTTGAAAACCCCTGGTTTAAAGCACCCAAGTAGGAAGTAAACTTAAATGCAAATTTACAATATATTTTGGGGGGGGCAAGTGACCATGACCTGAGGGCAAGTAGAACCTGACTTGCACTTGCCCGATGGGCATGCCTCGGAGACCTTAGTGTCAACCCCTGTATACATAAAGATCTAAGGTAGCGACAGGGGCAGTTTCTTGAGTGTACAGAGTTTGATGAGGGTCCGGGGCCTCGCCTTAATCTTGTGTGTGCGTGCTTGCGTGAGAGAGAGAGAGAGAGAGAGAGAGAGAGAGAGAGAGAGAGAGAGAGAGAGAGAGAGAGAGAGAGAGTGTATGTAATTGTGAGGTACACATTGACTGTCTCTTTAAAACATCCAGGAAGCTCCACCCTCTGAGCCTCTCCCAGTTCAAGGAAATGAAACTCAGAGCTGTACTGTTCTCTCTTCCAGTGCTGTGTGTTTTCTCTCAGTGTGAACGTGGTTGTTGTCAGTCAAATGGCAGAACAACAACAACAACAACAACAACAGGGATGTGAGCTGGACAAGGACCATTTATGCTGTCCAGTCTGTCTGGACCTTGTAAAGGAACCAGTGAGTCTAAACTGTGGACATAGTTATTGTCTCAGGTGTATTGAGGATTACTGGGACCAGTATGAGGAGACTGGAGTCTACAGCTGTCCTCAGTGCAGAGAGACCTTCAGTCCCAGACCTGTGCTTAGGAAGAATAACATGCTGGCTGAGGTGAGATGACCTTAAAGTTACAATACAACCACACATGAAACTGTAGTTCCACCATGCACATAGGCTACTGTAGCCAGTGTTGGGACATGTGCACTACGTAACTTAATATATTACATAATATATTACCAAAATTCAGTAACTTGTAATACAAATATATTACTTGACTAAAACAATCTAATATATTATACTTTTCTTTCTGCATTACTGCATTACTTTCAATATTACTTTCTGTCAATCTGGCTCATTGAAAATGTTCTTGTGAAATTATATTGACAACTGCAGACGTTAAATACTTACTTGTTTTCTATCATTTGTCATCAAATTATTTATTCAGGAGTGACATTTTTTGAAGTTGATTTCATATGGATTTGGCCAGATAGCAAGTGTGCTTGCTTTATTGTAGGTATGCCACTGGTCTACGCAATATTTGATTAATACTGATACTAAATATTTCATTATATACCGTCTTTTGTAAAAAAAAAAAAAAAAAAAAAAAAAAAAAAAAGTGTTTTTTAAGTAATATGTAATAGTAATATCAATATATTACACTTGCTCAGACAGTAATATTGTATTATAATATATTGCTTTAAAATGAAGGTAATAATTAATATGTAATATATTAACAAGGTAAAGTAATATTCCCAACACTGACTGTAGCCTATGTGGTTATTTGTTCACGTTGTATGTTTAAGCTACATTGTTTGTCCATGAATGCCAAAATAGTATTTAGACATGTGTTGGACCACTGGGTCTCAAAGTGGGCTCTGGGGACCACCATGAGGCAATTAAGGGGACTCCATGACAATGAGTTATTAGAGCATCACACTATGTTCAACTTCTATAAAACCTATACATCAGTATTTGAAAATAGCAGCTCTACAAGCTCACAATATCGCAATATGCTTTGTTAAAACTCTTTAACAACATGAATCTTTTATCGAGGTCCCTGAAACAAAATATTTCAGGACTCCGAAATGTTATTTTTTCAGAAAATTAAGGGAACCATATATTTTGAAAACAGATACTGCCTCTTCAAAGTTGGTGTTGTGACTTTGTATATTGTCAATGACTTACGTGAGAGAGGAGAGGTGGTGGAGTTAGTTGCTTAGGCAGACAGTTTGAGGGTCAGACGGAGTTAAGAGGTTCTGCCCAAAGCATTTTTGTAATACTTTCAATTCGGTTCAGTAGCACTAATACATGGGAGAGGGGGGGGAAAGGTTGTGGTTTCTTCCCCACAGCAACAATATAATCAGAACCACTGGTTTAAACATTACCCTAGTCATTTTATTGCCTATGGTAATTTACCCTGATCTTTGACTTTGGTAGTCACATGTGTCAATCACATGTGCCTAATGATTGACATGTGTCAATCATTAGGGGTGAAGACAAATGATTTGGGTCGAGTCGACATCATAAAGCCTGTAGAACAATATTGTTTCTATGATATCGGACTCACAGGGACACTCATTCCATCTCAAAATCCTCCCTTCTCAAGTCCTCCTAAAGCTGGCCAGGCACACCCACGTGCACATGCACACTCATCATGACTCATGCACACGCACTGTGAGAGACAGTGATCTCTCATACACAGCTTGAGAGAGGAGATCACTCACCTACAACCAAAGGAATTTGAGCCTGTGCACAAGTATGCATTTGGTTCACTTAATGTTTGGAACGAAGCCCATGTCGATGGTGTTTGGGACAAAGCCAGGAGAATGGGCAGAATGAGACATTCTCCACGCCATCATTCACCAGAGATTTGCCAAAGATGTACCCTAACATTGCCAGATGTGAAAATCACAGTCAAAGAATGGGGAATAACCAACAAAATGATTGACCAATAACAAGGGCTAAAAAGTGAAGGGTTTTCGTGAAGTTCAAGGCAAGATGTGGTTCTTAACAGAAAAACAGGGCCGGGCCTCAAAGGCTACATATCTTCATTCTCTATGATTGCTTTTCATCAAACTCTACTCTAAACTTGATCTACTGTTTAAAAAAAAAACATTATTTGAGTCTGTTCCTGTCTATCCACATATCTAAACAATACCTTAGCTTGTCCTTGGCTTATCCTTGGATTGTCATTAAATTTTGAAAACCTAATGGTCCTATTTGTTAATAGGATTCAAAACATCTTAAGTTAATGTTTTGGGTACCTCATGGCTAAGTGTATCAGGTACCTGCCACACATATCTTGTCTTTACTTCCAGTTGGTGATGAAGCTGAGCAGTACAGGAGCTCTGCAGTCTCCTGCTGCCTCCGCTGCTCCGCTGTACGCCGGTCCAGCAGACGTGGCCTGTGATTTCTGCACCGGAGCCAGACGTCACAAAGCTCTCATGTCTTGTCTGGGGTGTCTGTCCTCCTTCTGTGAGACTCACCTCCAGCCTCACTACAGTGTTCCTGGGTTGAAGAAGCACAAGCTGGTCCCAGCCACCAACAAACTGCAGGAGAAGATGTGCTCCAGGCATGACAAGCTGATGGAGGTGTTCTGTCGCACAGACCAACAGTGTATCTGCTATCTGTGCACCATGGATGAACACAAGGGCCATGACACGGTGTCAGCTGCTGCAGAAAAGACAGAGAAACAGGTAGCAGCACCATCACTGGAAGACACAGCATGAGATTAATGATGGAATTAAGCAAGACTGAATATAGTCTATATAGTCTATAATGATATTGGGTGCAATTCCAGATCGCTTGGTGTAGCCAGGTATGGTGTAAGTCCTCTCATTGGCTGCATGGCAGCAAATCAGGTTTGGGGCCGTGCTCATTGGTTGCATGGCAGCAAATCAGGTCTGGGGCCTTGGGTAGGCCCGAAAGCCTATACCACCAGGCCTGGGCCTGAGCTTACCAAATAATTACCCAGAATAATTAAAACCTGCAAGTCAAAAGGTTCAGAAATCACCTGACCCCCCCAATTAAAAATGTTACTGCACTCCCCTGCTTTGTTCATCATGATTTGAAGCTCTTGATGACTGGTTTTAATTATTCTGGATAACTATTTGGTAGGCCCAGGCCCAGGCCTGGTGGTATAGGCTTTCGGGCCTACCTCAAGGGCCCAGACCTGATTTGCTGCCATGCAACCAATGAGCACGGCCCCAAACCTGATTTGCTGCCATGCAGCCAATGAGAGGACTTACACCAGACCTGGCTACACCAAGCGATCTGGAATTGCACCCAATATCTGTGTCAGAGACATTAAAAGCGCAAATCAGTGGGTATCCATGTATTAAGACCTGAGGACCATTCGAGAAAAGTGCCTTCTAAAATTAGTAACACATCACTGTTGTTTAGTAGCCGTTTTTTAGAAAACCTATCATGCCCAGATTTTGTCACAGATGCCTTCCCAGATTTTGGCCTTCCCGGATGTTTCATGTCCATTAATCTTGATTTTCAAAAGTGTATTGTGGTTTTGGTTACACAGTTCACTTACATTTGTAAGATGATTTGTGGGCTAAAACCGTTAGCCTGTATGAACTCTCTCACTCTCCTGATCTGATGGAATTGCTGTCCCGACGTGGAAAAAGTCCATAATGTTTACAAACCACACTGTCTTTCTTCCTACTTCTTGCAGAAACAGCTGGTGACAAGTCAGGAGGAAGTCCAGCAGAAGACCCAGGAGAAAAAGAAGGAGCTGAAAGACCTGAGACAGGTCTTGGAGGACCTGAACGTAAGTGAGCTATGAGGATCAGAGCTCGTTTTTATACAAATATAGTAAAAAATAACAGATACTAGCTCATATCGCGGCCACAGCCACATGGATAGTTACAATGATGTACTGTGTGTGTGTGTGTGTGTGTGTGTGTGTGTGTGTGTGTGTGTGTGTGTGTGTGTGTGTGTGTGTGTGTGTGTGTGTGTGTGTGTGTGTGTGTGTGCTAAGCAGAGCTCTGCAGAAGCAGCAGTGGAGGCCAGTGACAGGATCTTCAGTGAGATGATGGTTTCCATCGAGAGAAGACGTTCGGAGCTCAAACAACTGATCAGAGATCAGCAGCAGAATGCAGTGTCTCAGACTGAGGCTCTCCTGAGACAGCTGGAAGAGACCCTGGAGCAGCTGGAGAGGAGACATGCTGAGCTGGAGGATCTGTCCAACACTGAGGACAGCATCACTTTCATTCAGGTCCCACACCTGGCTGCATCACACTTTGCTTTGGGCTTATTTAGGAGCAGTGTTGGCCAATATTACTTAGGAAAGTAACTTCTTTACTTTACTCGTTATCCCTTAGACAAAGTAATATCAGGAATCGAAGAGTAATATATTACATATTACATTATTACTTTCCCAAGTTCTCAACTCCCACCAATCTGTTTAGCGAGCTCTTTTTAGTCTCTTTGACTTTTTAAACTTTTTCACAATTGTTTTCAAAGACAGTTGAGGTCTTGTATTTAAAAATAAAATACAAAATAAAGCAGCAAGTGATTTGTAGTGTACATAACTGTGCGCAGGATGCAGCGTGTGGACTGGATCTACAATCTAGTGCACATCTCTGTTGTTACAGTACCTGTCGATAGCTTGTAAATCTGTTCTATTTTAGCATGCAACAACAAGCTCATTCTAAACAAGTAACTTGGCGTTACTTGCAAAGTAATGCATTACTTATTACCCATTTTTGCAGAGTAATCTCGTTACTTTACTTTTTGGAGCAAAAGTAATAATATTACAGTAATATATAATCTAAAATTCATTACTGCCCAACACTGTTTAGGAGAAACCGGTTTCATATTTCATCACATTCAAGTGATTACATTAAGATGTATTTTAATTTAGTACATTATAGTAGATGGTATGGTAAACATGACATGATTCATGCTGGTAGTTACTACTAATAATGGCAACAATATTACAGCTATAGTATAGCACTTACAAATCACACTAACAGAGATATTACATAATTGCCTCATCATAAGAAGTGCAGACAGGGATACACGCATGTAGCGGCCTATAGGAGTGTGCACCAATAAATGAATAAATAAATTAAATCGCAGATCTAAATGATCAGTACTTAAGCTTATTTCCACTGTTATTTTTTAATATTTGAGCTTTGTCTAATTATGAAATCATTGGAACAATTGTCCTTTGTAGATTAGAATATGTATATTTTGTTGCAAAATTATACTGCAATTTACTATTGTTTTGTATGAGAATAAAAGTCACATTTCATTACAGAGAACGTGTCCTGATAGTGTGTCAATAGTCTTAATCAAGGGCATCAACTCAACTGGACAATATGATTGTGATCAATGTATGTAATGTCAAGTGGTTCACTAGTCTCTCTGCTTGTCTCTCTCCAGAGTTTCCAGTCTCTCTCCACTTCCACTGGATCTCCAGTCTCACCCAGTGTGATCGTCTGTCCTCTGAGGTCCTTCACAGATGTGACTGATGTGGTGTCTGCTCTGAGAGACCAACTGGACAACATCCTGAAGACAACTTGGACACAGATGTCAGACACAGGTGAGATTTAAAAATGTTTATTGTTGGCACAGTGGAACAGTGGTTAGTGCTGTCGCCTCACAGCTAGAAGGTTCGACTCCCGCTAGGGGCGCTGCTGTGGGTGCTGGCGGCATGTCTCCTTCTCCACGTCATCAGTGTCCACACACGAGGAGGGGTTGGAGAAAGGACCTTTCTGTGTGGAGTTTGCATGTTCTCCCCGTGTCCCCTAGGGTAGATACCTTCACAAAAACATGCTGTAATCCGGGACTTTAAAATGCCTCCCTCTGGCCAGCCGGAGTGCCTGATGGAAGGGACAGGAACTGGTTGGAATAACGTGTTCCTTCTAGCCAGGGAAACTCCCCCCTGTCAGGTGAAAAGAAGGCAGCTTGGACTCCTCATGCATTGAAGGAAGCATGAGGCCAGTCTGCTGCCTCCTCAGGTTGGCGGAGGATGTGTAGAGCCCAGGATCACATTAGGAATTGGCACTGGGTGAAAAAATGGGTTGCAAAATCGTGGGATGAAAAATTAGGTAACACTTTCTATGATACCCACATCTATAATGCATTATGAGGGCATTCATAGTGCATTATAATGCATTCATAATGCTTTAAAATGTTTATTGTTGTTCATAGTAAACATGGATGGATGAAGCCAGAAGACAACTGGATATACTGTATGTAAACTAGAACAGATGGATGGTACACAGTTGGCTGTCTGTGAGATTGAACAGTAAAATAAAAATCAAAAATCAAGCAAGAATATTACTCAAAGGAGAGATTAGATTTAAATGGGTTCATAGTTTTTCTAAGCACACTGTATATTTTGTTTGAATTGCTTTCATACTTGTGTTTCATATCACCAAGTACATACATAAATGCACCATCTATTCTTATTCTTATATTGAGTGATTTTGAGGAGTTCTCTCTCCTGATTACTACCTATTAACCTTTTGACAAAACTCTTGTAACGTCAGTAGAATCCGTTCTTCAGCATGATGATGTTTACTGTTTTCTTGTGTTTCTCCAGTGTGTGCAGTTGATGTTTTATGTCCGGCGGAGCCTCAGACCAGAAAGGACTTCTTACAATGTGAGTCCATGTTGATGTTGTTTCTGAACGTTGAAGTTTCAACCGGAAATGTTATTGTTGAAGCTCAATGAGGTTTGGATTTTCTTTCATTGTGTGTTCTCACAGATTCCTGTCCTCTGTCTCTGGACATCAACACAATAAGCAAATATCTCTCCCTGTCAGAGGAGAAGAGGAAGGTGACTAGAACACAACAACTACAACCTTACCCTGAGCATGCAGAGAGATTTACTGTCCCTCAGGTGTTGTGTACAGAGGGTCTGTCTGAACGTTGTTACTGGGAAGTAGAGAGGAGTGGTAGAGAGGCTCGTATAGCAGTCTGTTATAAAGACACCAACAGACAAACCTGCTTTGGAGACAATGATAAATCCTGGTGTTTATAGGTTAACTATGGAGTCTGCACGTTCAGACACAACAGTGTTGAAACTAAAGTGTCAGGGCCTGTCTCCTCCAGAGTGGGGGTGTATCTGGATCACAAGGCAGGTACTCTGTCCTTCTACAGTGTTTCTGACACAATGACCCTCCTCCACACAGTTAGAACCACGTTCACACAACCTCTATATCCAGGGTTAAGGGTTTACGAATATCGAGATGGAGAAGAACTGTGTAAGACATGGTAGACATGTTAAGAATACTGATGAGGATATTCAGTTTGATTCTAGATGTTAGAATGATGTGCCATTATCATGATCAATTAACCAATCCACTGTGTTCTGCTCACTGCATTTCTTTGCAGTTCAATCATTATACAATATGGGCTCCGTTTTTGTTACATGCTAAACCCCTTATCCCAAATCCCTTATTTCGTTTTTACTATTTTGAAAAACTTCTTGGAATATTTCAACATGCCAATCTATTAACACATTGTGAGCTTGTAGACTGCCCATTTGAACTACTGAAAAATGATTTTTAATAGTTTAAAAAGGCAAAGAATTTAAGGGATAAGGGGTTTAGCGGTAACGAAAATGGAGCCCTTCAAGTGTGTTATCTTGTTTGAGCTTTCTGTCAGCCTTTTTTTTGTTTTTTGCCTCATTGTGAGCTTGTACAGTTTTTTCAAATGGCCGGCATAATAATAATCAAAATCTAAAATGTCACTACTAATTCATGTTTTAATCATAATCATAATATTAAAAAATATATTTTAGATCTGATATGTTGTGGAGTAACAGTGGTAGTACTGGAAATGGAAACTACAGTACATAGGTAAAGTACAAATAAAATGCCTCAAAATTGTCAAAAAGTTGTCAAAAGTGCAGTACTTTGGTATTCTAAATGTACTTGGTTACTTTCCGCCACTGCTTGTTGTGAAACATTGCTTTAGTAGTCGCGAGTAAGCATCTAATAATAAAAAGTGTTGAAATGTCCGTTCTGCTCCAGTCAGTGTCCGCTCTTCCTTCTGCAACTTGTGTCCTTGTTCCTGTGATGCAGCGGACCAGACTCCCTTTCTTCGCTATTTAATATCTTTTACACCCTTTGAGTAAAAGGAAATGACTGCATCAAAAGTAATCAACATTTTTTCATGTATTTTCATTTTATTTATTTATTTATTTACTTTCATTAAAATGCACTCATACAATGTGTGCTATAAAGCCAGACGTTGCCTCCGTCTAAAAATGGGGTAAAAATAATAGAACGTAAACGAGTTTTGGATAGTTCAAAATCTAAGCTTGGATAAGACGGTGAAACAACGTTTCAACGTATATTTATAGGCAATGTTGTTCCAACATCTACAGTATATGCAGCTGGTTTATATGTAGTAGGAGTATTTTTAGGCATCTATAAATAATTGAAACGACGTTGTCAGCTATAAATGTACTGTACGTTGAAACAATGTTGCTTCAATGTCTAATCTAAAAAAAGTTCAACTTTAGACCATTTCTACCCAATTTCTTAGACATCTAAAATGTCTAAATGTGCCCAGCAGGTACGGACCAGTTAGGCCAGGTACAGTAGGACAGGGTCTTAATTTAGGCCTGTTGAGATGTATACATCATGTAATGTGAGAAGCGCAGTGTGTGTGTGTGTGTGTGTGTGTGTGTTTGCGCGCGCGCGCGCGACAATACTGTACTCAGTATTGTAGTGTTTTTGAAGTAGGACTCAAAATCTAAGACATATCATAAGGCAGGTACTCTGTCCTACAGGGTTTCTGACACAATGATCCTCCTCCACACAGTTAGAACCACGTTCACACAACCTCTATATCTAGGCTTAAGGCCTTGGTGCAATGACATACAGCAGAACTGTGTAAGCCAGGGGTTTTCAACCTTTTTGACTCCAGGGACCACCATTTATTCAGCATTTGAGCCACGGACCACCATTTGATGACATTTTCACATCAAAGACCTAAGATTAAAGAATTCTTTTGATTTTGTCCACAATTCCAGGCTGCATTTTACCAACAAAACAGTGTAAACTTCTTAAGTGGTGCTAATTCAGATGATTATTTTAACTCTTGAGGGTGTAAAAATGAAACCAAATGGACCCTTGCGGGTCCATTTGGTTTCATTTTTACATTCTGAAGAGTTACATCTGGTTAACCAACTTTCCATCATTTAGCCTGGGGACCACCTGGAACCCTCTCAAGGACCACTGGTGGTCCCCGGACCACCTGTTGAAAACCCCTGGTGTAAGACATGGTAGACATGTTAAGAATACTGATATCTGATAGGATATCAGGCGGTCTCCTGTGTGTGTGTGTGTGTGTGTGTGTGTGTGTGTGTGTGTGTGTGTGTGTGTGTGTGTGTGTGTGTGTGTGTGTGTGTGTGTGTGTGTGTGTGTGTGTGTCAATACTGTACCCAGTACTGTAGTGTTGTTGAAGTAGGACTCAAAATCTAAGACATCACCCCTGGGTCCTGGGACACATTACGTTGAAAACGTATTTACATCACTGTCCATAGCCTTTGCTGGGAAACAAATCATCATCAAAATTAAAGTGCATAGAATTCGATTGAAAGTGGCTAATTTTTATTACACATCAAACAATTTCGGAAGATCATGCATGAACACCACAGCCTTGTTCTTGAGGTTATTAGAGGGTTCCAACAAGAGATGCCCCAAAAGGAACCAAGTAGAAGATCTATAAATACACATTGCGTTGCAAGCAACACAGAAAATGTAGTCAAATTACAGCTGTAACTCAATTCCAGTTCGCGACAAGTGTGAAAAAAGAAAGAAAAAAAAAAAAGATCAAACACATTTTCTCCTCTCCTGCATGTTGCTGTAACCTTGCCGTGGTGGAGAGGCTTAGGTGACTCAGTGACCCTGCATGTGAGTCCAAATAACAACAGCAAAGTCTTTAGTTCATAGTTTATTTGTGTGGTGTTTCATCTTAACGGTTGCAGTCTGGACGGACAGAGACAGTGGCCTTGGGCAACAGCTCAGGTTCAATCCCTTTATTTTAGTTTGTTTGGTAGTAGCCTAATAGTACAACTTAGTTGTTACTGTAGGGTAGTTGATATGTTGTATATCAGTAGTAGCCTTGGGGAAAGTATTTTATTTGTCTAGCAACACACTGATGAAGGCAAATATTGTTTTGGAAAATCTAGCATCTCATTGGGGTGCCTGCCGGGCCACTTGTTGCCCCACCAGCCCCCTGACTGCATGAGCAGGTGGGACGCCTGTCACCTTGTGCCCAGGGGCAGGCATGGGAGAGCAGGCATGAGGCATCCCTGTAACAGTGTAACAGGCCATGTGACAGCCAGAGTAAAATGGCTGCCCCCAAGGGATAAAAACATTAACTATTTTAAACTGAAGAGCTTATTCTATGTCTTTTAAATGTTCAATTCTAGTTATAGAGGGCAAGTATAATCTATTTATCCATATTTGGCTAATCAGACAGGGTCCCTTTTAAGTGGAACAAATTCCACCCATTTCCAACATTTTACTGTCATTAATTAATATACCTTAGAGATGTTGTGTGGACATGATAAAAGAAAGTTCACCCATTCAGGACTGAAAAATAAAAATCATTAAAGAGGGGGTGCCGTGAATTTCATATTTTTTCCAATTTTGGACATATTTAAGAGGTGATGGTACTTCATTAGAACCCTTGGTCTGTTTTTTATTTGTAATGATGTCTTCCCTTTGTATTTAGGGTTTCTCTTCCTGGAGGCTAAAACCTTTCCAGTCAAATGTGCCAATGACAAAGGCTGTAATGTAGTGACATCACACATGAGCTCCTCCCCTAACTCCTCCTCCTTTACCATACAACTACAGCTGTGGGCGTGGCTTCACTTCAGGTGGATCTCCACCCACCACCACCCACCAGGCAAACCAGGCATACTTAATGAGCTGGTGGGGGAGTCCACATAAAAACATAATTTTAACAAATACTGTACACCTTTTTGAGAAAATTCTTTCTTTTCATATAACAATAATACCTGATGATCATGATTTAAGTTGGAAAAAAATCATGGCACTCCATCTTTAACATGGTAAAACACAACTTGATGCTTGTTTCACCATGTCAATGATTTTTCTTTTATGGCCTTAAAAAAATAGGTGGAATCTCCCTTTAAGGTGATACCTACATAAGAGGCATAATCCGATTAATCGATGATGAAAGTATGATGAATCGATTATCAGAATGGCCTATAGTTCAGTTAGGCCACAAGAACACAATACAGTGTTGATCCCTTCGTTTTATTCCAGTGTTTCTCTCATTCTATCACATATTGATATGTAATATACATGATTAAATTGATCCACATTTCCATATGCTATTTTTACGAAAAAAAAAAATGAAAGCAGTAAATTACATTGATTTAAAATGTTTCAAGCAACAGTATAAATATTTGTTCCAATCTACAATCGATGCTTTATATTGGAATGCTAACAAAAACAAAACAAAAGTAAACAAAAATGTGAGCATTAAACATTGTGTAATGTTGTGTACCGGTAATGTGGTTTAACGGGTTTTGGTGTTCTAAGCATTATGTTTTAACTATTGAAAAATAGCTGATCTACAAGCTCATAGCGCGCCACCGAGTGGCGCGCAGTGTTGCCAACTTCTGGAAAATGTCAAGAGTGAGAAACTAGTGTCTTAATGCGTTTGGCCGTCGCCCGGAGGGCGACGGCCAGAAAAAAATGTGTTTTTTTTTGTGGATTTAGCCTATTTTAACAATGATCTGTAATCTTTAAGACTGATGTCTTCACCTCCCTGCCAGCTGTTCTCCATGCAATGTCAGCCTCGTTGTGCCCTCTCTCTAGTTAGTGTATACCATGGGGACACCAGCACACATCTATTTTCCTGGCTTCATAATAGACAACCATTCCCAGTTTTGGTCACAAAGGGGACTGGACCCCTTTGGGGTCCAGTGGCTGTCATAAGAAGGTGGTGGTCACTGGTCACACATTTACAGCCTCCAGAACAAGACTGAAGCACCGTCAGTTGCTTTTAAACTTGCATTGTCAGAACAGAAATCCCAATATTCTAAAATGTTAAATAAATATTCCTACTATGGCAAAGCTATACCAATCCATGCTTATTTTCTTTTTCCTTTTAAACACACACACACACACACACACACACACACACACACACACACACACACACACACACACACACACACACACACACACACACAATGACTCAATTATTGCATGTTGATTAACATGCATGTATCATTCACATTAAATTCCTTAAAGTGCTTGACATGAAACTTGAAAACACATTAAATCAAGACTTAAAAACAGCAACAAAAACAGTCATTTAGTGCTAACTAAATGACTGTAATTATAATAGTTAATTTAGTAATTAGTCAAATTTTGGTCATTATATGGTCTACTACTCAGTCTCATGTGAACACACCAGACAGTTTATAAGTTACTACATTCACTATTTAGATATTTGATGTTCATTTTAGCGCCTCCAGCTCCTTCCTATACACACCCATTATGACTTAAAACTTCATTTTAACCAAGATAGATTCATCAAAAACACCCAATTATTTTTCTGGTAGCTCATATTGTCCTCCTAATACCTGAGAAGATCGTGGAATTTAATTTACTAACAGCTGAGAGGCATGTAAATCACAAGCTAAAGGAGTACTTGTTTCAGCTAGTAGTCTCACACACTACTGGTAAACACAAAGAAAAGCTTCAAACCATGATGGCAACCTAACAGCAATGACGTTGGTCAAAATCAACATTGCCATGATTCATGCATATCTGTAATGTAATCCATTAATAATAATTCAGTTGAATTTTTACCTCACGTAACAACAGGTCTTCATCCAGTAGCTGACATTTCAATCATACCGGGTGTGCTGCTAAAGCCTTAGAGTATACACAGAGTTGCGACAACTCTCTGTTCATTTCATGGGGCCAGTCCAATGGCGCCTATGGTGGCTCTTTTACATAGAGTTGTATGTAGAATGGGGACAACAAATGGGGACAACCCATATAACTCTATGGGACAACTAGAGCTTTTTCTGACCCCTCAATGCCTCAACAGCGCGACTCTTTTAGTGCGATTCTATTGGCTCTGGTCTGGTCTTGGTGTTGCCAGATTTCGAGTGAGAAACCTGCAAACATGTACAGACACTTGCCCATTAGACAACATTATAGACAACGCTAGCACAGAGCCGCTTACAATAAGGCAGATTTGGCAATATCAGTTGTAGCACGTAAAAAAAAGAAAAATCACCATGCTCCCACAGTGCGTGAGGGATGGGACATGTGGCGTTAGAGAGTGTGAATGACATCAAATGCGTTAGTCTCACGGTCAATGCGTGAACGTTGACACCTCTGCTCTACAGTATCTCTCAGGTGGCCGCTTCGAGGCCGCCTCTTGCCCAAACGCCAGACGGAGGTAAGGAGTTTTGAAGGACCAGGGAAGGGTTTTTTTCCTACTTGTGGAAGCTGGTTTGGGACCTTAGGGAGCGGGAAAAAGTCTCTGTGAGGATTTTGCCAGAGGTAATTGTGAGCGCTTTGACGCGGTCGCCCTGGAAGGTGAAAAACAAAAAGCTGTAGAAGATAGTAAACATGTGGTGTGATGGATAGAATGTCTACCTTTTGCTCCGGTTCACCCCGGGACAGCGAGGGTTCGAATCCCGCCCGGGGCGGCACATTTCTTCTCCCCCGGGCAGGTGGGTAGATGATAGATAGATCATTGTGGGGCGTCTAATTCCTCTTCTTCAAACAAGTGGAGCGACACACTATGAGCTTGTAGCTCTGTTGTTTTGATTTAGTCTTAGGGCTCCATTTTCATTATCATCTAAACCACTTATCCTAAACTCCTTATTTTTTTTTTTTACTATTTTGAAAAACATTTTAGAATAGTTCAACCTGCCAATCTATTGACACATTGTGAGCTTGTAGGCTGGCCATTTTAAACTATTGAAAAATGATTTATTTTAATAGTTTAAAAATGCAAAGAAGTTAAAGGATAAGGGGTTTAGCAGTGACAAAATGTAGCCCTTGGTCTTTTCAATAAAACACATTTAGTCTTTTAGTCACATTTAGTCTTCTCACATGCATTTTGTTAGTCTAGTCTTAGTCTAGGAAATATCAACACTTCTTTAATCTTAAGTCTAGATTTTCGTCACGGCTAAACTTCTTATCCCTTAACTTCTTTGCCTTTTTAAACTATTTTAAAATGCATTTTTCCAAAATGGTCAGTCTACAAGCTCACAATGTATCAATAGGTTGAACTATTTTTGAACTATTCCAAAAAGTTTATCAAACTAATAAAAAAGGTGAAGAGTTTGGGATAAGGAGTTTAGCATTAGTTTCTTAGTCTTCTTAGTCTTAGTGTTTCTTCTTCAAAGAAGTGAAAACACAAACTAGAATCTGGTGTGAGAAGATAGAAATAAATGAAATAAATAATGAATGCATGCATTAAATAAATAAATGACAGCTTAAATCTAGTGTCAAAAAGTAGAGTCAGGATGAATGAATGAATGAATGAATGAATGAATGAATGAATGAATGAATGAATGAATGAATGAATGAATGAATGAATGAAAAATAAATAAATAAATAAATAAATAAATAAATAAATAAATAAATAAATAAATAAATAGGATCTAGCATCAGGAACAGTAATCCAGCATCACAAACTAGATTCTAGAGTGTCAGAAAGCTGAATCTAGCATCACAAACTAGATTCTAGAGTGTCAGAAAGCTGAATCTAGCATCACAAACTAGATTCTAGAGTGTCAGAAAGCTGAATCTAGCATCAGGAACTAGAATCTGGCGCAGGGTAAAGAATGAAGTCCTTTAAAGTGTGGAACCTTTCTTCTGTAAACCTGGTTTCTGCCCGGACGCTATTGGTGTGACACACACAGGTATCAGCCATCATGGTCCACAAGCAACAACAGCAGCAACTGAGGTAATAAACAAACAAACAAACATCTACTAAATGTGTCCTTAATTAACTCAAATCAATCATTGTTTATATATGTATCCATTCATTATTAGCTCATTATTTCCTCTCTGGTTCCATTATTGTGTTTTCATTGAATATCCATAGTCACAATGCAACTCTACATTCTTTTAGAATTAGTCTGAATCTAGAGTTGCATTTCAGTCCATCTACTCTCCCATAACAACGAATTTTCATCTGTGATTTGCTTGTATTAAACAACGTTAAACTCACCAACATTACAGCTGTATGGAAAGGTTGAATTATCCTCTTTCTATCTGCAAAGCATTTGTTTGATAAAACTCCACCATAGAAATGTTATGATCTACTTTCTGTCAGTAAATTCTCTGTTTTCATTGAATATCCTTTAACATTTAGAACATGAATCCATTTCAGCAGCTGTGTGAGATGTTTCTCCACTAACTAACATTTAGAACATGAATCCATTTCAGCAGCTGTGTGAGATGTTTCTCCACTAACTAACATTTAGAACATGAATCCATTTCAGCAGCTGTGTGAGATGTTTCTCCACTAACTAACATTTAGAACATGAATCCATTTCAGCAGCTGTGTGAGATGTTTCTCCACTAACTAACATTTAGAACATGAATCCATTTCAGCAGCTGTGTGAGATGTTTCTCCACTAACTAACATTTAGAACATGAATCCATTTCAGCAGCTGTGTGAGATGTTTCTCCACTAACTAACGGTGCAGAAGTGAGAGTGAAAAAGTCACACATTATTTGGATGTAAACAACACAGCTTTTAGCTACTTTGTATCAGTTTGGGCTGAGCTTGATTCTTCTAGCGATCGCACAGACACCCAGGCCTAACCCCCCTAACTCAGGCCCCCCTAGCTCAGGCCCCCCTAGCTCAGGGCCCCCTAGCTCAGGCCCCCCTAGCTCAGCCCCCCTAGCTCAGGGCCCTCCTAGCTCAGCCCTCCTAGCTCAGCCCCCCTAGCTCAGGGCCCTCCTAGCTCAGCCCTCCTAGCTCAGCCCCCCCTAGCTCAGGCCCCCCTAGCTCAGCCCCCCTAGCTCAGGGCCCTCCTAGCTCAGCCCCCCCTAGCTCAGGCCCCCCTAGCTCAGGCCCCCCTAGCTCAGGCCCCCCTAGCTCAGGCCCTCCTAGCTCAGGGCCCCCCTAGCTCAGGCCCCCCTAGCTCAGGGCCCTCCTAGCTCAGCCCCTCCTAGCTCAGCCCCTCCTAGCTCAGGCCCTCCTAGCTCAGGGCCCCCTAGCTCAGGGCCCCCTAGCTCAGCCCCTCCTAGCTCAGCCCCTCCTAGCTCAGCCCCTCCTAGCTCAGCCCCTCCTAGCTCAGCCCCTCCTAGCTCAGGGACCTCCTAGCTCAGGGCCCTCCTAGCTCAGGCCCTCCTAGCTCAGGCCCTCCTAGCTCAGGGCCCCCTAGCTCAGGGACCTCCTAGCTCAGGCCCTCCTAGCTCAGGGCCCTCCTAGCTCAGCCCTCCTAGCTCAGCCCCCCCTAGCTCAGGCCCCCCTAGCTCAGCCCCCCTAGCTCAGGGCCCTCCTAGCTCAGCCCCCCCTAGCTCAGGCCCCCCTAGCTCAGGCCCCCCTAGCTCAGGCCCCCCTAGCTCAGGGCCCTCCTAGCTCAGGGCCCCCCTAGCTCAGGGCCCCCCTAGCTCAGGCCCCCCTAGCTCAGCCCCCCTAGCTCAGGGCCCTCCTAGCTCAGCCCCCCCTAGCTCAGGCCCTCCTAGCTCAGGCCCCCCTAGCTCAGGCCCTCCTAGCTCAGGCCCCCCTAGCTCAGCCCCCCCTAGCTCAGGCCCCCCTAGCTCAGGCCCCCCTAGCTCAGCCCCCCTAGCTCAGGCCCTCCTAGCTCAGGCCCCCCTAGCTCAGGGCCCTCCTAGCTCAGGCCCCCCTAGCTCAGGGCCCCCCTAGCTCAGGCCCCCCTAGCTCAGGGCCCTCCTAGCTCAGGCCCTCCTAGCTCAGGCCCCCCTAGCTCAGGGCCCTCCTAGCTCAGGCCCCCCTAGCTCAGGGCCCCCCTAGCTCAGGCCCCCCTAGCTCAGGGCCCTCCTAGCTCAGGCCCCCCTAGCTCAGGGCCCCCCTAGCTCAGGCCCCCCTAGCTCAGGGCCCTCCTAGCTCAGCCCCTCCTAGCTCAGCCCCTCCTAGCTCAGGCCCTCCTAGCTCAGGGACCTCCTAGCTCAGGCCCTCCTAGCTCAGGCCCCCCTAGCTCAGGCCCCCCTAGCTCAGGGACCTCCTAGCTCAGGCCCCCCTAGCTCAGGCCCCCCTAGCTCAGGGACCTCCTAGCTCAGGCCCCCCTAGCTCAGGCCCCCCTAGCTCAGGGACCTCCTAGCTCAGGCCCTCCTAGCTCAGGCCCCCCTAGCTCAGGCCCCCCTAGCTCAGGGCCCTCCTAGCTCAGGGCCCCCCTAGCTCAGGGCCCCCCTAGCTCAGGCCCCCCCTAGCTCAGCCCCCCCTAGCTCAGGCCCCCCCTAGCTCAGCCCCCCCTAGCTCAGGGCCCCTATGCCTGGGCCCAACATACCTGTTGGATAATCCTCCCCTGTTGCCCAACGCTATATTGCAGGTTTTCAACCTTTTTCATGGTGACACACCTTACCTAGCACTTAGTTAAACATTGACCTGCACACTGACACTATAATGCCGTGCGTGCGTGCGTGCGTGCGTGCGTGCGTGCGTGCGTGCGTGCGTGCGTGCGTGCGTGCGTGCGTGCGTGCGTGTGTGTGTGTGTGTGTGTGTGAGACAGAGAGAGACACCTTACTACCACTTAGTCAAACATTGACCAGCAAACTGACACTGTGTGTGTGTGTGTGTGTGTGTGTGTGTGTGTGTGTGTGTGTGTGTGTGTGTGTGTGTGTGTGTGTGTGTGTGTGTGTGTGTGTGTGTGTGTAATCATTCATAGGTTCACCTCCAGTATGACAGAACTGTCAGTGTGTTGATTGACAGTCCACTGAAGCGTCTGGACTCCATTTTGTTTTTGTGTCCACGTCGGATCCAAGCATAAAGATCATTGCAGGGTAAGTGATTTTAAACCCTTCACTACAGAACCTAAATCTCTGTGCTTTGTATATTAGCAGAGTTCAATCTAGAGCTATTTCAGTTGTGTGAAGTTAGTCGCTTCAGACCAGGTGTATTTTAGACCAATAAAACAACAAAACTATATATAATTTATCACTTTAAACAACAGAATCCTGTCGGCTGCCTGACTATGTCCACTAGGCCTAGATGGTCACTGAAACCTAAACTTTGGGAATCATTTTCTAAACCTTAATAATATCAATTGGTTTTGTATCTTATATCCTTTTAATCATTGATTAGTCAACTTTACAACAAAGTATGGTGTGTAGAGATCAGGTATTCCTGCAGGGGCGGATGTAACTTTTTTAATGTGTGTGTTTTGAGTTTGAGTATACAACGTACTATAAACCATGTGACCACTGTCTGCCTGCCTGCCTGCCTGCCTGCCTGCCTGCCTGCCTGCCTGCCTGCCTGCCTGCCTGCCTGCCTGCCTGTCTATCTGTCTATCTGTCTGCCTGCCTGCCTGGGTATATTATCAAATTATACATTATATATTTTGTGTGTTCAGTCTTTCATATCATATCATAAATTGCTCTCAGGAACAGCTGGTTTGATTTTGTCCTCATAATGATGTCATCAATGCATCCTGCTTTGTAGAATTCCTCTCCAGTCTTCATTTCCACATTTACATTTACACTTTGTTTATAATGTCCATTATTGGTGATTTTCCAAGTTGACATGGAATTTAAACCAGCCTGGTTTTATCTAGCATCAGTATTATAATGACTCTACTCTAAAACATCCTGCATATCAGCGCCCCCACCACCTCAGGACATTGTGGTACTGCAGCTAAACTGTCCATAAAGAAATGACAAGGAACTGGTTCTATCAGTGGTGATTGAGGCTCAAACCATTAGAAATAAACCTGAGTGACATATACAGTACAATATGATATTAAAAACAAGGTATATTATTTACACTTTAACAGTTTGCAGAATGGATGCAGCTCAAAGAAAGGAGAGAGCAGGTCACCATCAAACCCCAAGACCTGGACCTGCATCACAGTATGTACAGTACAGTTAATTAATATTAAACTAAACATGATAATCTCCATGTTGTCACCTTGTTGTCACCACTAGAGTGTTTAACAGTGAATATCCATATTCACGACTAGAACTGTTTAGCAGTGAATATTCACCAGTAGAACTGTTTAGCAGTGAATATTCACCAGTAGAACTGTTTAGCAGTGAATATTCACCAGTAGAACTGTTTAGCAGTGAATATTCACCAGTAGAACTGTTTAGCAGTGAATATTCACCACTAGAACTGTTTAACAGTGAATATTCACCAGTAGAACTGTTTAGCAGTGAATATTCACCACTAGAACTGTTTAGCAGTGAATATTCACCAGTAGAACTGTTTAGCAGTGAATATTCACCAGTAGAACTGTTTAGCAGTGAATATTCACCACTAGAACTGTTTAGCAGTGAATATTCACCACTAGAACTGTTTAACAGTGAATATTCACCAGTAGAACTGTTTAACAGTGAATATTCACCAATAGAACTGTTTAGCAGTGAATATTCACCACTAGAACTGTTTAGCAGTGAATATTCACCAGTAGAACTGTTTAGCAGTGAATATTCACCTCTAGAACTGTTTAGCAGTGAATATTCACCACTAGAACTGTTTAGCAGTGAATATTCACCACTAGAACTGTTTAGCAGTGAATATTCACCAATAGAACTGTTTAGCAGTGCAGTTGTGTGAAATGTAAAAACAGGAATTCAATGATTTAAAAAAACTCCTCAATATAATGTATATGCAGTTGAATGCACTGCATGCACAGACAAGATATTTCATGTTCAAATGATAAACATTATTTTTGTGAAAATATTTTCTCATTTTGAATTTGAGGACTGCAACACGTTTCCAAAACGTTGGACCAGGGTCAACTAAAGACTGTGAAAGTTGAGGAATGCTCCAAGAACTGTTAGGAACATTCCACAGGTCAACAGGTTAACTGGACACAGAACTGTTAGGAACATTCCACAGGTCAACAGGTTAACTGGACACAGAACTGTTAGGAACATTCCACAGGTCAACAGGTTAACTGGACACAGAACTGTTAGGAACATTCCACAGGTCAACAGGTTAACTGGACACAGAACTGTTAGGAACATTCCACAGGTCAACAGGTTAACTGGACACAGAACTGTTAGGAACATTCCACAGGTCAACAGGTTAACTGGACACAGAACTGTTAGGAACATTCCACAGGTCAACAGGTTAACTGGACACAGAACTGTTAGGAACATTCCACAGGTCAACAGGTTAACTGGACACAGAACTGTTAGGAACATTCCACAGGTCAACAGGTTAACTGGACACAGAACTGTTAGGAACATTCCACAGGTCAACAGGTTAACTGGACACAGGGGAGTGTAATTGACCTTTTCATTCACACAAACATTTCTATGATTCCAGAAGTGTTGACCACAGACCACCGTCTGCAACATCCAGCTGTGTGTCTATGAAGAGTGACCGGTCTAAAGCATCGGCTCCTCACTTCAGTAATGAAACTGGACCTCCACACAAGTATGTCATTACTCCTGTACAATAATATACTATATATTAATATATAATAATATACACACTATAACAGCATATGCTACTGTACAATATACACACTATAATATGATTAATGTATACCAATACAATTTCAATTTCAACATATGCTCATATCAGACAGGAATATTACCTGAAATATATACACTATGTGCACACACAAACACACACACACACACACACACACACACACACACACACACACACACACACACACACACACACACACACACACACACACACACACACTGATTTAATTCTGATTGAATCAGTAATTACAATTATTTTATAGGTGTGAGTAATTAATCTGTATTTTCCTAGAAGTTTTTGGTTCAAGTTTTCACTCTAGCTAATTAACTAACTAGCAAAGTTGACTACCAACTGAAGGCTAACTGCATGATCATTGTTTTTCCTTGACCTGACAACATTGTACATTTTCAGTGCAATTTGAGTAAAAGAAATATTGACAATAATCATTGTGGCATTTTTTTTGTCTTAGGCCTACACGATTCTAATAATCATTAAAGAATGTCCCCACTCTACTTAAAGATCACAAAGTCATTATTATAAAATAATACAACCTCTAATAACCATTAAATAATGTTGTCACTTTACTTAGAGCTCTCAAAGTCCTACTATAACATAATATTGATGTTTATGAGACGTTATTCCATTTAATAAACACTTTGGTTATGATGCATTATGACGCATTATAGCACTTCTCTGTGTGCCTTTATAACTACCTAAGTTATGATAGTTATAATGTACTGTTCCACTGAGCATTATGACGCATTATACCCAGGACTTATAATACCTTATAAACATGGTTCTAAGTTATTTACACATGATTATAGACATTTATAATGTTTTTTATGTGTTATAATTTTTTTCACATTTTTTATGTGTTATAATGTCTTATAAGGGCATTATGGTGCATTATAAAAGATCTTGTGATGCATTATAAAGGTGGCCTTCAAATAAAGTGTTACCATATTCACCTCTAGAACTGTTTAGCAGTGAATATTCACCAGTAGAACTGTTTAGCAGTGAATATTCAGCAGTAGAACTGTTTAGCAGTGAATATTCACCTCTAGAACTGTTTAGCAGTGAATATTCACCAGTAGAACTGTTTAACAGTGAATATTCACCAGTAGAACTGTTTAGCAGTGAATATTCACCACTAGAACTGTTTAACAGTGAATATTCACCTCTAGAACTGTTTAGCAGTGAATATTCACCAGTAGAACTGTTTAACAGTGAATATTCACCAGTAGAACTGTTTAGCAGTGAATATTCACCACTAGAACTGTTTAGCAGTGAATATTCACCAGTAGAACTGTTTAGCAGTGAATATTCACCAGTAGAACTGTTTAGCAGTGAATATTCACCAGTAGAACTGTTTAGCAGTGAATATTCACCAGTAGAACTGTTTAGCAGTGAATATTCACCAGTAGAACTGTTTAACAGTGAATATTCACCACTAGAACTGTTTAACAGTGAATATTCACCACTAGAACTGTTTAGCAGTGAATATTCACCACTAGAACTGTTTAACAGTGAATATTCACCACTAGAACTGTTTAACAGTGAATATTCACCACTAGAACTGTTTAACAGTGAATATTCACCAGTAGAACTGTTTAACAGTGAATATTCACCACTAGAACTGTTTAACAGTGAATATTCACCACTAGAACTGTTTAACAGTGAATATTCACCAGTAGAACTGTTTAGCAGTGAATATTCACCAGTAGAACTGTTTAGCAGTGAATATTCACCACTAGAACTGTTTAGCAGTGAATATTCACCAGTAGAACTGTTTAGCAGTGAATATTCACCAGTAGAACTGTTTAGCAGTGAATATTCACCAGTAGAACTGTTTAGCAGTGAATATTCACCAGTAGAACTGTTTAGCAGTGAATATTCACCAGTAGAACTGTTTAACAGTGAATATTCACCACTAGAACTGTTTAGCAGTGAATATTCACCAGTAGAACTGTTTAACAGTGAATATTCACCTCTAGAACTGTTTAGCAGTGAATATTCACCACTAGAACTGTTTAGCAGTGAATATTCACCACTAGAACTGTTTAGCAGTGAATATTCACCACTAGAACTGTTTAGCAGTGAATATTCACCAGTAGAACTGTTTAGCAGTGAATATTCACCAGTAGAACTGTTTAGCAGTGAATATTCACCAGTAGAACTGTTTAGCAGTGAATATTCACCTCTAGAACTGTTTAGCAGTGAATATTCACCAGTAGAACTGTTTAGCAGTGAATATTCACCATAGAACTGTTTAGCAGTGAATATTCACCAGTAGAACTGTTTAGCAGTGAATATTCACCAGTAGAACTGTTTAGCAGTGAATATTCACCAGTAGAACTGTTTAGCAGTGAATATTCACCAGTAGAACTGTTTAGCAGTGAATATTCACCAGTAGAACTGTTTAACAGTGAATATTCACCAGTAGAACTGTTTAACAGTGAATATTCACCAGTAGAACTGTTTAACAGTGAATATTCACCAGTAGAACTGTTTAACAGTGAGTATTCACCAGTAGAACTGTTTAACAGTGAGTATTCACCAGTAGAACTGTTTAGCAGTGAGTATTCACCAGTAGAACTGTTTAGCAGTGAATATTCACCAGTAGAACTGTTTAACAGTGAATATTCACCAGTAGAACTGTTTAGCAGTGAATATTCACCAGTAGAACTGTTTAGCAGTGAATATTCACCACTAGAACTGTTTAGCAGTGAATATTCACCAGTAGAACTGTTTAACAGTGAATATTCACCAGTAGAACTGTTTAACAGTGAATATTCACGTAATATTCAAGTATGTCAATACTCCTGTACATTAGACAATATACACATTATAACACCATATGCTACTGTACAATATACACACTATAATATGATTAATGTATACCAATACAATTTCAATTTCAACATATGCTCATATCAGACAGGATTATTACCTGAAATATATACACTATGTGTGCACACACACACACACGCACGCGCGCGCGCACACACACACGTTACATACAATAGGTAGTCATTTTATTTATTTGTTTGTTTGTTTATTGTAATGTATCTTTTGTATTCATGTCCACAGAAAGAGGTTTGTTGTGACAGAGCAGAACCCTGGACTAAGACAAACTACACCTGGAGGAGGTAAAATATGCTGACATATTGGAAGCTGAAATTACAGCAATCATAGTTAACTGATTGTGTTGTTGCTTCTGTTTTTCTTAACATTTTTTTCTTAACATATCTTAATGAAAGGTTTAAACTAAACTAAAAGCTTTAAACTTAACAAATTAACCAGAATGCCTAAAACATACATTTTCTCCTCATTTCAGAGGTCACTCTGCAGGCTGACTTTAACCGTTATTATGAAGTCACTGTGAAGAGTCTTGATGAAGTGGAAAACCACATGACAGGAGAGTCTGGAACCTCCCTCACCAGCACCTACTCAGAGCTCTACGTCTCAGTGGGACAGAGTGAAGAGGTTAACAGCCAACATGAGGTGATGCAGCTTGAGAGAACTTCCAACATGAAGACCTTCCATGACAAACCGATCAACTGCTGTGAAATCTTTAAGATCATCCCTCCACGCAGAAAGAATCCCAGCAGAAGAATTTTGACCAATGGCATCGCTGGCATTGGAAAAACATTCTCTGCACGCAAGTTTGCTCTGGACTGGGCAAGAGGTTTGGAGAATCAGGATATAGATCTCCTGGTTCTCTTTTCATTCCGGGAGCTGAACTTGGTCAGAGATAAGCAGTACAGTCTTCTCAACCTGATCCATGATTTCCACCCAACGTTAAAGAAGGTCACAGCAGAGCATCTCGCTGCCTGGAAAGTTTGCTTCATCTTCGATGGTCTTGATGAAAGCAGGTTTCCATTACTCTACGACAAAAATGAAATCATCTCTGATGTCACAGTGACATCATCGGTGGATGCTCTGTTGACAAACCTCATCAAGGGGAAACTCCTCCCCTCAGCCCTCCTCTGGATAACCACCAGACCTGCAGCAGCCAATCGGATCCCTCCTGGATGTGTGGACATGGTGACAGAAGTGCGAGGGTTCACAGATCCCCAGAAGGAGAAGTACTTCAGAAAGAGATTCAGTGAGGAGAAGATGGACAGATGGACTGACAGAGTCCTCTCACATATGAAGAAATCAAGGACCATCCACATCATGTGTTACATCCCAATCTTCTGTTGGATCGTCGCTACCATTCTGATGGACATGTTGACGACACACACCACGATAGGACAGCTGCCCAAGACCCTGACTGAGATGTGCTGCCACTTCCTGTTGGTTCAGACAAACAGGAAGAAGAAGAAGTATGACGAGACTCATGAGGTGAAGAAGAAAGAAACAGAAAAGAGGACTCAACTGCAGCTCACAGAGACTGACAGGGAAGTTCTTCTGAAGCTGAGCAGGCTGGCATTTGAACATCTGGAGAAAGGTAGCATAATGTTCTACCAAGAAGACCTGGAAGAGTGTGGTCTTGATGTGAATGACGCTGCGTTGTACTCAGGAGTGTGTACAGAGATCTTAAAGAGAGAGAGTGAGCGGTTCTACAGCTTTGTTCATCTGAGCATCCAGGAGTTTATGGCTGCAGTCCGCCTGTTCCACTGTTTCACACAGAAGAACGTGAAGGTACTGAAGACATTCCTGGGAGATGAATACAACACTAACAGCTCCCTCTCCGACTTCCTGAAAGCTGCTACGGAAAAATCCCTGAGGAGTGAAAATGGACACCTGGACCTCTTTGTCCGCTTCCTTCATGGCCTCGCACTGGAGTCCAGCCAGAGTCTGTTAGGAGGTCTGCTGGGTCAGACAGAGAACAGTCCAAAGGAGATCCAGAAAGCCATCCAGAACCTGAAGGAGATGTTAACTCGTGATGACGTCTCTCCTGACAGATGTATCAACATCTTCCACTGTCTGATGGAGATGAACGTCCATTCATTACATCAGGAGATCCAACAGTTCCTGAAGTCAGAGAACAGAAAAGAGGAACTGTCTGAGATGCAGTGTTCAGCTCTGGCCGTCATTCTGGAGATATTAGATGATCCTCTGGAAGAGTTGGACCTGAAGAAATACAACACATCAGAGGAGGGGAGAAGGAGACTGGTCCCAGCTGTGAGGAACTGCACAAAGGCTCGGTTAGTATTTAACACTTTGACTGACAAGTCATATTTAGTTGCATCAAATCCAAATCTTGATTGCAATGTACTGCTTCAAACACATGCACAGTAATTGCGCCCAAATATGGGCATCTTGTGGGCGTCTCTGGTGCTTCTGTAAAATCTCTACTGGGAAATCATGTCACATGATAACTTGATAAGAGATTTAAATACTTCAAAATGGAAACTCTATGTTGGCTGCTAAAATGTTCTGATCTATTTTCTTATATTAGTGTTCTGATCTATTTTATTATATTAGAATAAATCAAACTAACATCCAGTCTTCATCTTATATCTTCTACTGCTAGTTGAAATCTGTGATACAGTATATACATTGCCAGTGTTGGGAAAGTTCTCTTTTTTTCTGAAATAGTTCAGTTCATAGTTCATACATTTCAAAACGAACTAGTTCCGTTCATAGTTCATTGTTGAACTTTTAGAACTAAAGTTCATGGTTCCAAAAAAGAACTATTATAGTTCTTTTTCGTTCTTTTTTTCCCCTCCCTCTTTTTTTGTTCAAAAATTGTCCCTCCCTCTTTTTTTGTTCAAAATGATTGCAGCCCATAGCCATATACAACTGAAGATGTCCTTAATTGATCCTCTTTATTATGGGCCAATCTGTCAAAGTTTTTGTTTGTGAAGATTTTATTATGAAGGCGCTCAGTTCAGTCCAGCCCTCTGTATCTCTGTGTGCTGAAAATAGAGCAGAAAATCTGAGCAGAAATAGGGATCAACAAGCTCAAATTGCGTCACTGAGTTTGTAGATCTGCTCTATTTTCAGCTCATTCTAGTCTCACTCTTGAACAGGCTCAATGCTTAGCGTTTTTCCAAGTAGGCTACTATTTTTACAATATCAATTTATTAAAGGTATCGTGACATTATTTGTAACATCATTTTATTATGTTGGAGATGATCCTCGAAATGTGTTTAACAGGCTTTCATAGAAAAAAATACTCAATTAATGTGTTTTTGGTCCCTTTCTTTTACATTCTAATGGGGCATGGAGAAAAACACATTCTTTTGGCCACTAGGGGTCGTACTTTACTCCTTCTCTGTCAATCACTGTCATGATCCACCCACCCACCCCTCTACCCCTCCTCTCCAACAAACTTCCCCGCCTCCTAGATAGGGTGGCCAGGTCCAACCTGTTCATTTGAGGGAAAAATAAGTGTTGCATGTGTGGGACATGTTGAGTGGGGAAAGGGGACAAAATGTGGTTAGTTAATAGGTTAGTTAATTATTAACATTGTGATGTCATTATTCTAAAATAATTCAGGATTTCAATTCATATATATATAACAAAAATAGCTGATCTTGGTTGAATAGACAGGAAATACTAACTAGACCACTGACACTGTGGTTGCCTCATTTTTAGTGTCCCGAACAAATCCATTGACTTGTCTTTGAGACTAAATATTTGGTGATCAGCAGTTCAACTGTACTGCATTGCAGTGGTTTTCAACCTTTTTGATACCAGGGACCACTATTTATTCAGCGTTTATTCACCATTTGATGACCCCACAGACCCACAATACCAGGCTGGATTTCAGGGCACTGGTGGTCCCCGGACCATTGGTTTAAAACTGCTGTATACTACATTGATTCTAATCTATACTCTTTATATCAGTTGTTTGTAAATAGTAGGCCTAATCAATAACATAAACAGAATCCTAGCCGATGTCGCACAAATTAGGGTTATATCAAAGTAAAATGATCGAGCAGAGACAGAGAGAGAGGGACAGAGAGGCAGGCAGAGACCGGCTGCTGTGCCAGAACTTAGGGTATAGAGTTGTGCAAACTCCGTTCACTTCATGGGGCCAGTATAATGGAGGCTCTTCTACATCAACTTCTATTGAGAATGGTGGCAGCAAATAGGGACAAGTCCTGGACCTGAAGTAGGCAGAGACAGTTTTAATGGTCGTAAAACCCTTTATTTTAGATCGTTTTGTAGTAATAATAGCTTAGGCTACAACATAAACATGAGAACACAAAACAAAGGGAGAAGCCAGGTGCTCAATGGAGATGTAGGAAGTTAAAACACGAAAAAAAGTTCAAAGAGGTGCTTCCAAGATCAAAAAAGGGACTAGAACAGTGAAAAAACAAGGCAGCAATCCGAGCACTCAAAAAGTTTAAAAACGAGGAGGGGAAGTATAAGAACAAGTACTTTATTTATAAATAAAACAAGCCAACATGTTTCGACTCAAAGAGTCTTCCTCAGGGCTAGTGAAAAGAACGAATGGCAAACATGGCACATATACTGTATATATACACAATCAGCTGAGTGTGCGCGCACCACACCCCAAACTTTGTGTGAGTGTGTGTGTGCGCGCACGCAAGAGCGTGCAGGGCGCTAAGCAAATAATTGGCACCCGGTAATGGCTAAGAGAAGAGCGCAAACCATTAACAAAACCGAAAAACAAAAAAGAAAAGGTGAAACAATGTAGAAAAAGAAAATAAGAAATAAATATACAACAATACCAAAACGAAAATAAACCAAGATGAAACGAAACTGGAGAAAACTATAGAAAACACATGAAATCTATGTCCTCATTAAGTCCTGGAGGGTTAAGGGCATCAAGGGAGTGTATCCAGAAAGTTTCGCGTTGATTTAGTTTTCTTAGGCGGTCCCCCCCTCTAGGGAGCGGCCTGATGTGTTCTAGCCCCACAATACGTAGCAACGAATCATTACTGTTATGAGCCTCCTGGAAATGACGAGCTATTGGATAAGCAGGATTATTAGTCCGGATAGCATACTTATGCTCCGCTAGGCGGTCCCTTAACCGGCGCTTCGTCCTGCCAACATAGAAAACCCCCGGGCATGTGCATGTGAGCCTGTATATTACATGGGTGGTATTGCAGTTGATAAAATCATTAATCTTATATGTTGTCTGTGTTTTTAAGTCCATAAAAGATTTAATTTGTTCTATATTTGAACAGTGTGGGCAATTTAAGCATTTGAATGAACCAATGGGTCTTTTGAGCCAGGATTCTTTCCTGGTAGGGGGTAGGTAATTGTGGACCAGTTTGTCCCTTAAAGTGGGGGCTCTTTTAAATGAAATACAAGGAGGCTTAGGAAAAATCATACGGAGAGTAGGATCACTGTTAATAATGCCCCAGTTGCTGGTAATAATACGGCTAATGTGTTTAGAGGCTGTACTGTAAGTAGTGACTAGGTAGGGTCTAGATTGAGTGAGGTGATCATTATTGCGTTTCTTTTTAACCAGTAAATGCTGTCGGTTAATGCCGTGGGCTTTGTGGCGTGCCTGAGACACCACCTTGTGGCCATAGCCTCTACTGATGAAGCGATCCTTGTATTTCATTTAAAAGAGCCCCCACTTTAAGGGACAAACTGGTCCACAATTACCTACCCCCTACCAGGAAAGAATCCTGGCTCAAAAGACCCATTGGTTCATTCAAATGCTTAAATTGCCCACACTGTTCAAATATAGAACAAATTAAATCTTTTATGGACTTAAAAACACAGACAACATATAAGATTAATGATTTTATCAACTGCAATACCACCCATGTAATATACAGGCTCACATGCACATGCCCGGGGGTTTTCTATGTTGGCAGGACGAAGCGCCGGTTAAGGGACCGCCTAGCGGAGCATAAGTATGCTATCCGGACTAATAATCCTGCTTATCCAATAGCTCGTCATTTCCAGGAGGCTCATAACAGTAATGATTCGTTGCTACGTATTGTGGGGCTAGAACACATCAGGCCGCTCCCTAGAGGGGGGGACCGCCTAAGAAAACTAAATCAACGCGAAACTTTCTGGATACACTCCCTTGATGCCCTTAACCCTCCAGGACTTAATGAGGACATAGATTTCATGTGTTTTCTATAGTTTTCTCCAGTTTCGTTTCATCTTGGTTTATTTTCGTTTTGGTATTGTTGTATATTTATTTCTTATTTTCTTTTTCTACATTGTTTCACCTTTTCTTTTTTGTTTTTCGGTTTTGTTAATGGTTTGCGCTCTTCTCTTAGCCATTACCGGGTGCCAATTATTTGCTTAGCGCCCTGCACGCTCTTGCGTGCGCGCACACACACACTCACACAAAGTTTGGGGTGTGGTGCGCGCACACTCAGCTGATTGTGTATATATATATGTGCCATGTTTGCCATTCGTTCTTTTCACTAGCCCTGAGGAAGACTCTTTGAGTCGAAACATGTTGGCTTGTTTTATTTATAAATAAAGTACTTGTTCTTATACTTCCCCTCCTCGTTTTTAAACTTTTTGAGTGCTCGGATTGCTGCCTTGTTTTTTCATAAACATGACAACAGTTGGCATGTTGCTCTTGTTGAAAATATCGTAGGCCTATTTCCAACTCTAGTCTGTCACTACTCATGTTGCATGAACAGCGCCAAAGCGTTCGGTTTCTGACCCCTCAATGTCGCAACGCTGAGACTAGATTGCTCTAGGCTGCGAACGGCAGCGTGCCCCAGAGTGAAAGGTGGAAGAAGGGAATTATTTTACACAATAATCAAACCTCTCTCTCTCTCTCTCTCTCTCTCTCTCTCTCTCTCTCTCTCTCTCTCTCTCTCTCTCTCTCAGCAGTTGGTTAATACGACTTTTTTTTTTTTTTTTTTTTTTTTATAAAGTCCACATTTATGTTTGCCTGGCTGGTTCGGGTATCTCGGCAGTGTCGTCAGGGTCAGGGACATGCCGAGAGTGTTTAGGGCAGTGCCTGTAATCCAATGAAAGGGCACTTCTAGCGAAATTGCATTCATGACCTGAAAAGGGCTGTTGTTTACAGCCGTTGGTGTAAAAGAGGCTCGAGCTCCCTTCGTGGTCTATGTGTGCACGTCCCTCAAACGGAGTAGAGAGGCGGAGAGCAGAGCAGGGGAGGCTGGAGACAGCACGGCTGTGGGTGGGTGTTTACCGTGATGTACACGCAACTATCCGGTGCCCAACCAGACGAGCCGTTTTTAAAACTAATTAACATAACTACAAAATACGGAGAAGTGACTGAATGTTCAAAGACCGACTTTTTATGGAGTAATTGTTGTCAAGAACCCCCCCAAAACACAAAAAATGAACAAAAACGTGTTTTTAATGTCACGATACCTTTAACATAGCCAGGTCGACTGAAAGCCCGACCACCAATTAAGCAAATGAGCCCGGGCCGTCGCGGGTATTGTTTCGGTCGGGTATTGCAACTCTATACAATAGCGCATATTGTTATATTAATAACAATGTGAAAGGGTCCCCCAAACCTTAAGGCCGCTGTAGTAGGCTAATTGTAGCCTACCGGTAAATAAACATGAAAACGATCCGACGGCAAATCAGTCAATGATGATAAGAATACACAAGTGTTTGTGCGTCCGAGCGCGCACGTGCATGGTGCGTTATTTATGATTAATCACGGGATAGCGGCACACGTGCGTGAGGCAAAAGGTTGCTGCGCAGACAGTATATGATTTAAATACACGCATAGCGCAGGAAGGTTATAACATAACCAACATGAACAGCTATAGTAGCTCATTCAACGTGTTGGAGAGAAGCGCAGCGTGTTGGCTGTCTGATGCTGTGTGCTACTGCCAGAGGGAGGGGCGGGGCGGTGGGCAAGGAGAACAGATCTTCAAGCTAAGGATGCCTCGAGCCTCAACACGTTGTTAGCTTGTATATCTGCTCTATTTTAGCGAACAACACCGCCGTACTACAGTAATATAAATTTAGGTATAGAACTGCAACTCATAGAATGTGCACTTGTCATGTCACACCACACCGGTGCTTTTTAGTCACAAATGCGAGCATGTCGAGCCCGCTCTTGAACGAAATCGAACGCAAGAAAAGTGGCGTTCACTCACGCCAAAAATGAACGCGTTCACACCGCCGTTCTTCAAGCAGATATAGGGTCCGTTCCGTTCAAGTTCCTTAAAAATATGAACGGTTCAAAGAACTTTCGTTCTTTGAACGCGTTCGGGTACAACTCTGTGATATATATACATTGCTTTAATCCTCTGCTGTGCTGTAAAGTGGTGTTGTCTATTCTACACTGATACTCTTTATACCTAGATAACTAGATTGATTTAACTTCTGTGACAGTGATTTTTCTCATAATCTCTATTTATTCTGCATTTACAGACTTGCTGGCTGTGAACTCAGGAAGACAGACGTTGAAGTTGTGTGTTCAGCTCTCAGCTCTAATCCTTCCCATTTGAGAGAACTGGACCTCAGTGAAAACGACCTGCAGGACTCAGGACTAGTGGAGCTGCTCTGTGCTGCACTGAAGAGTCCACACTGCAGACTGGAAGTTCTAAAGTAAGAGAGTGACAAGTTCAGTTAGAATGTTGTTGCACACAGTGGGTCACCGTTATTATAATAAATATTATTGTGAGTGTTTCTTAAAGGGTTATCTCAAATATGATCATGTTGAGGAAACTTGGGGTCCAGGGTTTGTTTTAATGGAACTAAAGCATCCAGGGGTGAAAGCATTCTAATATGGAGGGCTGTGTGTGTGTGTGTGTGTGTGTGTGTGTGTGTGTGTGTGTGTGTGTGTGTGTGTGTGTGTGTGTGTGTGTGTGTGTGTGTGTGTGTGTGTGTGTGTTTGTAATAAATAAATAAATATAATTCATTAAAATGTGCATTGAAATGATAATCAATAATCTTTTGTGTATATCAATAGTCTTTTGTGTATATCAATAATAGTTTGTGTATATCATTAATCTTTGTGTAATGTATATATCAATAATTATATCAATAATCATTTCAGTAATCCTTTGTTAATGAGGGGTCAGGATTTGACGATGTCACTCATTGCTGGGGCGGACCTTGATGATGTCAGTTAGCAACCATTGGATAATCTATGCAAGACAACAGGAAAAACACACCCCCTCATTAACATAGGATTATATACACATTACACAAAGATTATTGATATACACAAAATAATAATATACAGAAAAGATTATTGAAATAGTGTTTTCAAATGCACATTTCAATTCACATTTAAGTTAATGTTTATTTATCTATTTATTCATGTATTTATTTATTGATTGATTTATGTATTATCATATATATTAATTTATTTATTCATAAAATGAGGTGTCAGGGATATCCCATATCTAAGTGGGACAAGAGAGTCCTTTAATACTTTCATGTAATGCTTTCAATCAAATCTGACATCCTACCCAGACTGCCAAACACCAAAACATTTACACATTTGATCTGGAAAAATGGCCCTCAAATATTCATGACCACTGGCATAAAATCATTAGGATTATCAAATTACATTACATAAAAACCTTATGTAATTACTGTAATTGGCCGCTGACCCTATCTGAAAACATGTGTTTCCGGTGACCCCTAGAAGCAAAGATTTGATTTAAAAATGTCACTGTGTCCCAATTATCACTATTATGAAAAATTTGTACTAATATCTGTAATATGTACACTCTGAGCTTGTAGAAATTATATTTTTCAATAGCTATCCAGGAAATCCAGGAGTAATGAATACATTAAACATGTTATTTATTAATTGAGTGATTAATTAAGGCATGTATGTCTCTATGTGGTGTTTCAGCCTGGCTCACTGCGGCCTGTCAGAGAGAAGCTGTGAAGCTCTGGCCTCAGCTGGAAGCTCTAATCCCTCCCTAAGAGAGTTGGACCTGAGCCTCAACATGGTGAATGATTCAGTCCTGGAGAACTGCAAGTGAGTAGACCTGGACTGTGTCCATGTTGGACAGTGCACTGTTTCCCTTAACACTGGATTCACTCTGACACAACGGCACAAAGCATGCACAGAGAACAATGCAATTAACATAATCAACAAAAATATACATAAATGTAAGGAGAGTGTAGTGCTATAGAGGTTAAGGTGGAGTCTGAGGAGGTGATGAGATCCAAACTGGGCAGCAGTGAGTATGTCTGGATGAGCTGCAGGACCAAGATAATGATAGGAGAAACACTGTAGTGTCAGCTAGTGGAGACGTTATGTTAGACAGTTAGACATTGATGCATTGTTGTTCTACTTCCTACAGAGTGAAACACTGTAGTGTCAGCTAGTGGAGACGTTGTGTTAGACAGTTAGACATTGATGCATCGTTGTTCTACTTCCTACAGAGTGAAACACTGTAGTGTCAGCTAGTGGAGACGTTGTGTTAGACAGTTAGACATTGATGCATTGTTGTTCTACTTCCTACAGAGTGAAACACTGTAGTGTCAGCTAGTGGAGACGTTGTGTTAGACAGTTAGACATTGATGCATTGTTGTTCTACTTCCTACAGAGTGAAACATGGAAGAGAAGATTGGCTTACTAATCCTCACATGAGACAACTACTTTCAAAACGTGAGTGTCTGTCTGTCTATGTCAACATCACAGTATAATATTTAATGTCCTGAAAACTTTAGTGCTCTCTACTGTGTGCTCTTGGCCTGGCCTTTTAAGACCTGCTGTCATGACCCGGCCACGCCCCCTTTTTACAACACGTTTAGGAAACGCACCTCTAAATATTTTGAATGCACCTTTTAAACCTACCGCAGTTATGTGGCTGTTGTACAGCACTAGGATTCTGTAGCTAATAGATAAGGCTAGTACTTTTATGGCATATTTAGCTTCGTAGTGGCTCAAACAGGCACCATGAAATTATTATTTTTGGTCGAACATTAGTGTCTTCTAGGCTAGCCCCGTGGCTAGCCGTAGAAATAATAAACGTGTTTTAGACCTGCTTTTCGGACTCACCTTTTAGAATAAATCCTTCAAAGAACGATCAGCTGTGTGTTAAAACACCAACTCAGTGCATGGAATAGAAATTGGAGAACTGACTAAAGAGCATTACAGATGGTGATTGTGGTGATTCCACTGTGCCACTCAGTGCTAACAGACCAGAATAAAAGCTGTCAGGATTGAGGTCTAAAATAAATCGCCGGCGTGTGCATGAAACGAGCGCGCACGCAATACACAACACTGGACACCGTGCAATAACACCCAGCGTCACACGCTCTCTTTATCGCACAGTGTTTTCTGAGCACAAAACTCCAGTCCTGTTGAAAATGAACTAGAATGTGAGATTTGTTACTGAGCGTCTGTAAAGACCCTAAGGACAAATATCAACACATTCATATTGTCATGTAAATGACCTTTAGTCTTTATATGGCATGTGTCACAGTGTCACAGTGTCACAGTGTCACAGTGCATGGTGAACATGTAAATGACCTTTAGTCTTTATATGGCATGTGTCACAGTGTCACAGTGCATGGTGAACATGTAAATGACCTTTAGTCTTTATATGGCATGTGTCACAGTGTCACAGTGCATGGTGAACATGTAAATGACCTTTAGTCTTTATATGGCATGTGTCACAGTGTCACAGTGCATGGTGAACATGTACAAATCGGATCACCTTTAGCCTTTACTGTATATGGCATGTGTCACGGAGCATGGTGAACTGTGAACCGTTCTCCAGAATTACACATTGGTATGAACATGTTTGAGGACCACTTTGGTTTGGGGACCACTTTGGTTTGGGGACCACTGAGCTCTATGTTCAGATCAGTTATTGAACTGAAACATTTCTTCTGACAAATTTACACCAGTCAGCAGGTTAGCTGATCTCTATCTTTTAACTCACTGTCTGTAAATGGGAGTTCACCGTGGGGTCTGTGGGGCTAATACGTTCCTGTGTGTGTGTGGCTCTTGCCACAGGGTGTTGTGATGCGTCTAGTGCAGTAGTTAGAGGGAAGGTTGCATGGCTACTTCCCATCTGCTTGCTAACCTCTCGCTTTCAGACACTGCCGCTGGCTAGCCCTTGTGGTGAACGGAGAAGCAGCTTCGGTGTAAGTCTTCTCCTGCCAGTACACAGCCTCTCCTTCACCAAGACTCTTGCCAGGCCTCCTCGTGGCCACGCACGGTAACTGGGACTCTGCGGCTCCAGGCTAACGTGGTAGGGGATCTCGGAGCTGCAGTGGTCCCCAGAGGTATGGTGTGCAGGCCCACAGTGTGGACACGCCCTGGCACCTACCAACCACTGCCCCGCTGCCTTGTGGGTTAGTCTGGGAAGACAAAAGGCTAGGGGAGCACACCCTGAGAGAAAAGCAACGTGGTGGTAGCACGCGTAGGCGGACCTCGACAGACTGAGGAACCGGCAGCTGCCTGCAGCTGGAGAGGGTGCTGGTCGTCTTGGGCTTCCCTTGCCACCGGAATTCGCCTTCTACAGTCAAGTAGTGCTACTGAGGACTGCGCACCCGCTGTGGCACTTTAAAACCTTCATGCGCAGGTCTCCACTTTGACCTCGGTGACAGAACACCTGGAACCAACCATAAAAGTCTGATGGCGACGGGGCGTTCAGTAACGGGGGCAGGTTTGAATAAGCTGGAAGCCTCTAGCTGGAACCCTACACGTCAGCGGCACAGGGATATTATGGTCGCTAGCAGCTGGAATTGAGAGGCAGCTGCTCTCGGCAGACCCCTGTGCGACTGAGCAGCCCTATTTAGGATCGCACTGCTCACCCCAACTGGGGAGGGGCCTAGAAAAGGTGGCCTGAAAATTGCCCTCTCAACCCACTCCTGGACAGGTTACCGCGCCTGTTGGGATATTCCACTCTGCGGTCGAAATAAAAAACAAACAATAATGAAACTGGCAACGTGGAACGTGAGAACTCTTCTAGACTCTTCTGGCAACTGTGACCGACCCCATCGGAGAACTGCCTTGGTTGCTGCTGAACTGAGCCGATATAACATCGACATTGCTGCTCTGAGTGAGACAAGGCTCCTGGATGAGGTGTCTCTGAAGGAAGAAGGAGGCTATACCTTCTTTTGGAAGGGCTTCCCTCCTGATGGAAAACACCTGCACGGTGTGGGGCTGGCTGTCACGAACACCCTTCTACCAAGCCTGACTGAAACACCTGTTGGCATCAGTGAACGACTGATGTCCCTCCGTATCCCCCTTGCAAAGAAGCGTTTTGCCACCCTACTCAGTGTGTACGCACCTACCATGCCATCAGAGAATGAGGTCAAGGACTGCTTCTATCAGTCGCTGGATGAGGCACTCCGCCGGATCCCAAAGACTGACAAGATCCTCCTGCTGGGCGACTTCAATGCTCGGGTAGGCCAAAACCACAGGATATGGAGTGGCGTGCTTGGTGGACATGGGGTTGGTCAGGCTAATGCAAACGGCATGAGACTGCTGACTCTCTGTGCCGAATATGACCTGACCATCACCAACACACTGTTCCAGCAGAAGAACAAATACAAAACATCTTGGATGCACCCCCGCTCCAGACACTGGCATCTGATTGATTACATCATTGTGAGACGCAGTGACACCAGCGACGTCCACATAACCCGGGCCATGAGAGGAGCCGAATGCTGGACGGACCATCGGTTGATTGTCGCCAACCTCCACATATCAGTGCGCCCCCCCTTGCGACTGCACAAGTCCAGAAAAAAGCGGATAAATTGCACCCGGCTAAGGAAAGCCGAGGTGAGGAATGAGTTCCGCTGCTCTCTAGCAGAGAAGCTGAGCCAGACCGAACCAGGTCTGAGCCCCGAGGACACCATGGACACGAAGTGGGCCTCAATTAGCCCCTCTATCTATGAGGCAGCAGCTAAAACAGTCGGCTACAGAGTCAAAAAACATCAAGACTGGTTTGACGAAAACTCCGATACCATCAAGAGCTTGTTGGACGACATGCACAAAGCGCATAGGGCCACCTTGAACAACCCCACATCCAGTGCAATCAGGCAGAAGTGGCAGGTAGCTCGCAGGGAAGCCCAAAAGACCTTGCGAACCCTACAAAATGATTGGTGGACAATTAAGGCCCAGGAAATTCAATCATATGCAGATAAAAAAGACATGCACAACTTCTACAACTCCATAAAAAGCATCCATGGTCCCAGAAACTGTTCAGTCACACCACTGAAAACAGCAGATGGTCTCACCCTCCTGAAAGACCAAAACCAGATCTTGTTGAGGTGGGCTGAACATTTTGATGTCCTCCTCAACCAACATTCCTCCGCAGATGACAGCATTCTGGAAGAACTGCCCGAACGTCCCGTAATTCATGAGCTCAACCAGCCACCATCCTACCTGGAGGTCCGACATGCAGTCCGTGCTCTAAAAAACAACAAGTCTCCAGGCAATGATGACATCCCTGCGGAACTACTGAAGGAGGGAGGGTACCTGTGTACAAGAACCCTACATCAGTACATTCTTCTAGCTTGGGAAGAGGAGTGCATTCCCCAACAGTGGAAGGACGCCAATATTGTTGCCATTTATAAAAACAAGGGCGACAAGTCCATCTGTGGCAACAGCAGAGGGATATTACTGCTCTCTGTCGCTGGGAAGGTTCTGGCCAAGGTGATGCTGCAGAGGCTGATCAGTAACATCACAGAGTCGACGCTACCTGAATCGCAGTGTGGTTTTAGGAAGAACAGGAGTACGGTCGATATGATCTTCACGACACGGCAACTACAGGAGAAGTGTCGTGAACAACATCAGGACCTATTTGTGGCCTTTATTGACCTGTCTAAAGCCTTTGATACAGTGAACAGGGAGCTCCTGTGGAGCGTACTTGCCAAGTTTGGCTGCCCAGCGAGGTTTGTCAACATGCTCCGCCTTTTCCATGATGGGATGATGGCTCGTGTGACAATTGGAGGAGAGGAGTCCAAGTCCTTCCCTGTGCGCACAGGGGTAAGACAGGGGTGTGTGTTAGCACCCGTTCTCTTCAACATCTTCCTCCTATGCGTCACCCAGCTTCTCCAGAAGGAGCTTGAAGAGAGCAGTGGGGTTGCAGTGGACTTCAGGTTGGATGGTAGCCTCTTTAATATCAGGAGGCTACAGGCGAAAACCAAGCTGTCCATGGAGAGGATCCTCGAGCTGCAGTATGCAGATGACTGTGCTCTGGTGGCACACTCTCCACAAGATCTGCAGACCATCCTTGATGTGGCTGTCAGGGCTTACAGCAGGATGGGTCTATCTGTCAACACCACCAAGACAGAAGTGGTCTGCCAATGGAGCTCCCATACCCCACACACCCCACCCGTCTTCACCATCAACAACACGCCTCTAGCAATAACCCCATCATTCAAATACCTTGGCAGTATCCTTACAGAGGACTGCACCATCGACTGCGAAATCCAGAACCGGATCAAACAGGCGTCTGCTGCCTTTGGTAGGCTGCGTAGCCGCGTCTTCCAGAACAGCAACCTCCATCTGCACACCAAGGTTGCCGTCTACAATGCTGTCTGCATCACCACCCTCCTTTACAGCTGTGAAGCTTGGACCACATACAGCCATCACATAAAGACCCTCGAACGGTTCCATATTGGATGCCTACAGCGCATCCTGGGCCTCACCTGGCGCGATCGTGTGCCTCATACGGACATACAGTACTGGCAAAAACACACTGCCGTAGTATAGAGGCTACGATCACCCAGCACCAACTGCGCTGGCTGGGTCATGTGATCCGAATGCCCGAAGACCGGCTCCCTCGCAGAGTTCTGTATGGCCAGTTACACCACGGCCAGCGGCTGGCAGGGGGGCCGAAGAAACGGTACAAGGACCAGCTCAAGACCTCACTGAAGAAGTGTAAGATCAGACCTGAGGACCTGGAAGCTGCTGCTGTTGACCGCGACCTGTGGCGACAGCGCTGTCACGAAGGAACTCAGAGCCTGGAGGAGGACAGGACTGCTAGGAGACAGCACCAGAGACAGCAGAGACACAGGAGGAACACACCCACGACCGCCAGTACTACCACCACCACCACCACAACCTATACATGCCCTACCTGCAATAAAACATGCGGCTCCAGGATAGGGCTATTTAGCCACTTAAGAACCCACCGTTAAGGACATAAGAGGACGTCATCATCGGACTCGATGGACAACCATAAGTGTGTGTGTGTGTGTGTGTGTGTGTGTGTGTTAACACACCTGTGTTAATTGAGTGGAACTGTGTAGGGTCCCCTACTCCCCTTGCCCGACTCAGTCTGAATTATGATTGTGTTTCACTTATTCAGTCTGAGTCACAAGAGAAAATCTGGTGGTATTTCTGTTAAAGTGACAATCCAGGGCTGGAGCCAGGGAAGGGGTCCCTAGGGGTCCTCCTAGGGAAAAAGGTTGCGACCGCACACCATTTTTTTAATCTTTATTTGCACTTAATTTGTTAGAAAAAAGTGGTCCAGGTGTTATTTTGTGAAAACGCTCCTTAATGGCCGTTTCCCCTCTCCCAAAATAGGCTCATAATGGGGCTAAGGGGTCTAATGCAAGTTCACCTATATACATCGCTCCAAAATGCAATGTTCTGATATTATTGTCTTCCCACCATGTCAGTAGTGTGTTAACACTCACACATTCAGTTTTGGTACAGCAGTGATTCAGCTGTCTCAAAAGGTGGGGGCGTGGCACATGGTTTATGGCTGAACCACTGCTGAAATGAAAGTGAAAGTGAGTGTCAACACTCTACTGACATGGTGGAGAGACCATATATAGCAAAAACTTGCATTTTGGAGCGATGTATATAGGTGAACTTGCACAAGACCCATTAGCCCCATTATAAGCTTATTTTGGGAAAGGGGAAACAGGCATTAAAGGGGAATTCCGGTCATTTTGAACCCCCCCCCCCCCCCCCCAAACCGACCCCTGTTGCCATGGTAACCTACCTTGTATGGTTGATTTTGGTTGTATTGACTCCTGGAAGGCAAGCGGCAGCCCCCCCAGACCCTGTTCCTGGGGCTCCATTGAATTCCAGTTATTCACTCGTATAGTCCCATTTTGAGCAGTGAAGGAGATAAAATCCAAAGCCAAAAATATAGCTGCAAGCAGCGATAAGACGTGACCAAGCAAGCAGCAATAAGGAGTCAGAACAATACGCGCAAGCCACAGTAACATGGGAGCCTGAACTTGAGAAATACATGAGCTAATTGTGGGAGCAGGGTAGGGTTTTTGAAGACTGACAGACTCGCGCTTTGGATTGTCAGTCGCCGGACTTGAAACCACAACATTCTGTTCCGAAGTCTGGCGCTCTACTGACTGAACTATCCAGACTGAATAATTTCCTTCATTGTTGTTAACAGTATGGCAGTATGACAAGCACAGTAAGCCATATGTAACCCAGGGTAAAACGCAATGTAATGGTAATGGTGGTTGTCACTATTTGGCCATGATGGTTTTGTCACTATTCGGCCATGTTGTTTTTTGTACTGCCTATACCCTTCGCAGGAAATGAGGAAACAGATCCATGTTTGCCTTGTAGTTCTCTTGTCCACTTGTGTTGTAAAGAAGAAGGAACCCCGGGTCCATACAATAGCGTATGAATAAATGAAATTTGAAATATCTACAGTAGCCTACATGTTAACTTGGCTTACTACAACTAAACTGATAAAAGCTTGGAGAATTACAGTACAATTCAAGTACAACTAGAAGAAATTGAAAAAAATGTGATTGGACACTAGTTAACAGTTGTTTAACAGCCACTTTGTTCAAGAAGTTAATCCCTTATACGGGAATCGAACCCAGGCCGCCATGTTGCAAGACCAATGTTTTAACCATTAGACTGTTAGGTGAAGTGATAACCTACCCAATCAAGTGATTTACTACTGGAATTCTAGGATGTCGGGGTATGACCCGGCCGGGAATCGTACCCCAGCCTCCCAGTCTCAGGGCGGACACTCTAACCACAAGGCCACTGAGTTGGTGCCATTACCATTACATTGAGTTTTACCCTGGCTTACACATATGTAGCATATAGTTTGTGAGAATATGTTTTTGGACCAGTACTGCGACAGAAGTAGGTCGTTTTTAGAAGGAAATTATAATGAACCATAAAGAACACAGGACACTGTAAATTATGCTTAATTAAATTATTATTGAATTAATGAAAAGAAAATGAAAACCAAAACAAACAAATAAACAAATGCAAATTAATTAAATTAAACCAACATAGATTCGACCCAAGTCAGTGTTTAGTCAATTGTCCAAAGTTCATCCGGGATCAGTGTCATTGAGAGTCAGTGTGTGTGTAGTCAGTAGTCAGAGTGTGTGTTTGGGCATGGAGGGTCCTACCGTCCGGTTAGGACAGAAACAGAACAGTAGAGGTTTGTTTTGGGTTAGTTCGCCATTGTCTTCACTTTCATCGTCACCATGATCAGACGGTCGAAGAGTTAACTGGAAAAACCTGGCCTGAACACAAAAAGGCCAAATTAAACATCTACAATAAAACAATAAACTAACTGATCTACAAGTTCAAATAACAAAACAAATCAAATCAGCATTCACAAATAATGTCAATATTATACCATCAAATCCAAACGAACAATGCCAAACAAAACTAGGGCGACCATATTCTAAAAGTGCAAAACCAGGACACCTTAGCGCGCGGGGGGGGGGGGGGGGGTCCCACGGGTCCCACACACAAAAAAATAACTTCAATTACAAATTATTTCTGTTTTATTTAAATGCATTTATTCAAAAAGTCAAAAGTGCTTTACAATGTGCTTTTCAAAGAAAGAAATAATGTCCATCAACTTCTCTCAGACATAACTCTGAACAGCAACACTGAAACTCAGCCTCAATTTCAGACATGAATGCAACAAAAAATAACCAAAATTTATATTTTGGTTAGTTTTTGGTACATTTTACTACAGTTACTTTCTAAGTTGTTAATATACAAGAGGATTTTTTTGTTAGATATTTTATTTTCATTTTTCCAGAAGACAATTGTTAACCTTTTTCAATAGCCTACAACAGACATTGTTGCATTCATGTCTGAAATTGAGGCTGAGTTTCAGTGTTTCTGTTCAGAGTTATGTCTGAGAGAAGTTGATTGACATTATTTCTTTCTTTGTAAAGCACATTGTAAAGCACTTTTGACTTTTTGAATAAATGCATTTAAATAAAACAGAAATAATTTGTAATTATTTCTGTTTCCCCCCAAGGTGTCCTGGTTTTGTACTTTTAGTATGGTCACCCTATCTTTCCCTGGTTTCACGAAATATTCAGATATCGAACAGGTGCTACTATCGCCTCGAACAGCTTTTTTGTGTTTTTCTGTGTCAATGTGGAATTTTAGGTCCCTTGCACCACCATTGCAGAGCGAAACATATGTGCCTGCTTTGCAAACAGTGCACAGTGCTTCACTTTTGTCTCGCCCCGGTCTGAATACTGGGAATTTTTTCTGTAACTCGTCTGTAAACGTGCACTTGCGCTTGGGCATGGTGGCGGAGACTGACAACCACGCTGTCTAGTGTCTACTAACTGACTGACGAAGGCTGCCTGCTGCTGCTCTGCACTGACTGCTTAGGGCTGACGTCATCGTGCGCAGCGCTAGGGGGACGTTCGGAAATACCACACCGGAGCGCACTCGCCTATTAGTTTTCATTGCTCAGTGTACTCAGTGCGCAATTTCCGAACGTGCCCTAGTGCCTGTCGATTTACTGGTCCGATGTAAGCAAAGGAGTGTCGGAAAGGAACTGAATGAAAGTAATTTTACAAAAACCGGGACATTTCCTCAATTTCTAAAAATAAACCGGGACACCCGGGACAGGACGTGAAATACGGACATGTCCCGGGAAATACGGACGTATGGTCGGTCTAAACAAGACTGATCAAACAAATGTTTCCAAAACAAAACTCACTCAATTCGTTCAGATTCACAGCTCATTCATGCTCAGTACGTTCACCAGTGGGGTTTGTATGTAGGTCTAAAAGGATGTTAATCTATGTTAGTATAATGCTTTATATTGCAATGTTTGGGAAAATGTTTGAGAGAAGGAGAGCATACAGACCTGTCCCCAGCCAGTGATGTGCACCTCACTGACTGAGACAGAGTGCTGGCTTTATACTGGGGGTGTGGTGTGTGTGATTGCAACCTGGTGTGACGGAGTGAATGATTGGTGAGCTCTGAGTGAGTGGTGAGCTGAGCTGTGAACTGTCACTAGTGACAACTTGGCCAAATAGGGACAGTCAAAAAGGGACAAACGAGCAATTTTCATTGGCTCGTAAAAACATCATTTTTTTTCACTAAAAACATGATTCACACCCATATCATGTTTGTATGGCTCCAAAGTTCATGTGTAGGTCATTGTTATGCATTTTGATCAAAGATTGTAGGAGAAGAGACATTTTAACTGTTTTACATATAATTCAAGATGGCGGTTCATCTAAAGGTCAGAGGTCAAAAGTCAGAATACAAAAGTTTTTCGGCATAAGCAGACGCATAAGTGAATATAAGTTACATTTCTGAGAGTCAAGCAGTTCACGAGTTATAAGTGTTTAAAGTTTGCAATTTCAGTTGAGTGCTATAGCGCCACCATTTGACCAGTGGTCACAGGCTTCGCATCATCACCGTTTGGCATCACCCTCTACCAGATTACCAATTTTCGCGAAAACCGACTGCACGGTTCAGCCAGAACAGCTATTTTTGGCGGAAGAAGAAGAAGGAGAAAAGCAGCAATATCAATTAAGTGACCAAGTCACTGCTTGGTCACTTAAAAAGTTTTTTTTTCCATGGACGGTCTCCAAATGGTCTCCAGCAACCCTCCGATGCAGGGTTAGCCTAGCATTAGCCTCCAGTGTTGTGCTATACATGTAAACTACTAGTGGACGCAATTCTGCTCCCCCTTGCTGTTTTTTCCACTTTGTCATCCATTCACAGCTGTACTGTGGTCACACTGTCTTTGTTGTCGCTGGAAAGCATGGAAATGGTCCCATTTCTGAATCCACACAGGACTGAGTTTGTTCTGTTGTCTGTTCTGTTGTCATGTTGGCTACTTCATAGCCACTTCAGTGTTGCCAACTTGCCAACCTCCAAAATCCAAAATACACTAGTGGCACTTCCAAAATGCATTAGAATGCGCTAGAGCAGTGGGTTTTCAACCATTTTCATACCAGGGCCCACTATTTATACTACTACTACTACTACTACTACTACTACTACTACTACTACTACTACTACTACTACTACTACTAGCAGTACTACTACTACTACTAGCACTACTACTACTACTACTACTACCACTACTTCCAGTACTACTACTAATAGCAGTACTACTTGTAATACTAATAGCACTACTACTACTACCACTACTACTGCCAGAACAACTACTACTACTACCACTACTACTACTACTACTACTACTACTACTACCACTACTACTACCAGTACAACTACTACTACTACTACTACTACTACTACTACTACAACCACTACTACTAACACCACTCCTACTACTACTACTACTGGCAGTACTGCTACTAGCAGTACGACTACTAGCCCCACTCCTACTGCGCGGTCGCACGAGAAGTCGGGCCGCTGCGAAGTCGGCCCGAATCGTGTGGAGAGGTCGGGCCGCGGCTGTGGAGAGGTCGGGCCGCGGCTGTGGAGAGGTCGGGCCGCGGCTGTGGAGAGGTCGGGCTGCGGCTGTGGAGAGGTCGGCCCATGTCTGTGGAATAGTTAGTTACTTAGTGAGTTAGTTACTTAGTGAGCTAGTGTCAGTGACAACAACTTCAACTTCAACATTTAATTATTAGTGTATGTATTTCAATCATAGTTTGGGGTAAATAAACAAAGTATGTATGGGTTATATGTAAGCCAGCAATATGGTTAATTTCAATCATAGTTTGGGGTAAATAAACAAAGTATGTATGGTTTATATGTAAGCCAGCAATATGGTTAATTTCAATCATAGTCTGGGTATGTATGTATGTTTGACTGTTTTGTTTCTCAGCAAGCAATATCAAGGGTATATGGCCTGGGCAGGGCAATATCAAGCCAATATCAAGGATAATGGCTTGGTATGCAGTGATAAGTGTTGGTATGCATGTCTATTGAACATGCATATGGCTTGATAATGGTTGATATGCAGTGATAATGGTGCCTATATGTCTATTGTCATGGCTTGATAATGGTTGATATGCAGTGATAATGGTGCCTCTGCATGTCTATTGTCACAACAGCAAGAAATATCAAGCATAAATGGCTTGATGGTGGTTGGTATATGGCCTGGGCCGACCTCTCCACAGCCCCTGGCCGACTTCTCCACACCCCCTGGCCGACTTCTCCACACCACCTAGCCGACTTCTCCACACCACCTAGCCGACTTCTCCACACCACCTAGCCGAGATCTCTGCACTTTTGCTCGGTCCGAGTTCGCGGCGGGCCGAGATCTCCGGTCCCCACTAATACTACTACTACTACCAGTACTACTTCTAGCCAGGGGTGGACTGACAGTCTGGCATACCGTGCATTTTCCCGGTGGGCCGACGCCCCCCGGGGGCCGTTAATGTCGTGTTTTAATTAAAAAAAAAAAAAAATCCGCAAAAAAACGGCCCACGAATCAGTGCTGGCGGCCCTCTGTCCTCTTCAAATGAGACTAGCCTACACACAAGGGGAGGGGGAGCCCTGCAGCGCCCCCCCCCTCGGAAAAAAGAGCAGCGGTAGGCTATTATTAGGCAGATGTACAAAGACATCTAGCATCAAAGCTGCGACATTGAGGCGTCAGAAACTGAGTGATCGAGAGCCGTTTGTCCCTATTTATTGTCCCGATCCTCAATAGAAGTCTATTAAGAAGAGCTGCCCTTTGACAGCCCCTTAAAGAGAACGGAGTTGGCGCAATGCAATGCTCTTACCTTCCGGAGATTCTGTTGAGATTGAGATTGCAATCTAAAAACTCTCAGGCCATGCTCACCCGATTGCAATAATTCCAACTGTCGTCCAAGTATATCCAAGGATATTTTCATTTGCTATATAAAGGCATGCGTTTATAATATGCGTTTTATCACACAATAGATGGTGGAAATGTATGTCATATATTGTTAACCGCGGCACACAAGGTCCTTTCCCATACACAGCTGCACGCCAGTGCACGTATCATCAATTAAGCCACTGGAGCTATAAGCCCTCATATACTCAATATTAAATCAAAAAGAGTTTCTGCTTATGCATGTTTATCATACCCTTGGCTGGCTTTAATGTTGCATTGAAACCTAGTTGACAGACAGGAACTGTAACCAAATAACAATCCACTGACTGAATGTTTGATGTTGAATGTTTTGAAAATGATATGATTTAGATCAGGGGTTTTCAACCTTTTTGACTCCAGGGACCACCATTTATTCAGCATTTAAGCCACAGACCACCATTTGATTACATTTTCACAGACCTAAAGACCTAAAATTAAAGAATTATTTTGGTTTTGTCCTTGGTATGGCATTGCAATTCAGATGGCTTGTCCAGCAACGTCCTGCATTCACTCAGCAATTGCAAAGCTAATTATAAGGGTCTTCAGAGGGCATGGGCGGAGTTTATGGGGGAGCAGTTGGCCAGGGGTGAAGGGGTCTTCAGTAATCCACCACAGAAAAAATTGCGGACAAGAAATGCGGTAAAAATAAAAGTTGTGACAACTCTGTTCTCTCCATGGAGTTAGTCCAATGGCGGCTCCTCTACAGGTACATAGACTTTAATGAGAATGGGGACAAAAAATGGGGACAAGCATGCACAGCAAGCACTCAGTTTCTGCCCCCTCAATGGCGAAACTACTGTATATCTCTATAGGCCTACTGATAGACAATGATTAGCCTAGTGGTGGGGGATTGGGGAAACAATAGGAAGGACATTTCCAAGGTGTTAAGGCTCATTCAGACTGCTTGACACCCCGCCCTTCATTAAAGGTAGGGTAAGTGATTTGAAATTCATCCTGTAGTTCCAGCCTGGTGCACTAGGGGCGCCAAACAGTAGCTACACTATGTGAGCCTGCTGCTCGATCCTGATTGGAGGAGAATTCGCCACCACCTGGGGAACTTTTATTAGCTCCTCTGCTAACGTGGGGGAGGGGGAAACTCCATGTATGGTTTCCACACCTTATAATAGAGCATTTTAACAGAAAAAAATATTTTTTGGGTGATATCTGACAAAAGTGAAATCACTTCCCCTACCTTTAATTCAGGCTTTTGTTATCAAATGTGTCAAAACTTGTTTAACTGGTCCTGGAGACTGGGGGTGTCCCCAAAACATCAGAAAGTGCTAATGGCCCATCACTATTTCCACTAAAACCTGTTTTACTTGGTGGAGAGACTGGGGGATAAAAGGTTGCTCCAACAACAGAACTCACTTATAGTAATTCTATACTTGCATTGTGTAAGTTTTGCATGTTTTATTCACATTTCTCTTTCTTGCATTACTTATAAGAAAGTTAAGGTGGCTTTATTTCAAAACCGGCAGGCTTAGATATCCGGCTGCAATGCATATGTGGGCTTGTAGATCAATGGGTTTGATAAATATTGAAGAAAATAAATACTTGTAAAATTAAAAATGTTCAAAAAAGCTTTGTTTGGCTCAGAAGAAAGCTTTCCCCATAACTACTGCAACAACTGTAGCAATTCTTCAGCAATTCTTTCTATATTCCCTCTTTATCTGTCCCTTTGCCAATGATTAAGATGCACAGGCAGCTCAGCTGAGGTTGGAATGGTTACAAAAACATGAACTATAGTGCTAAAAGTTTTATGGAGCTGGCTTGAGTGCGCGCGCAGTGCGCGCATATACCATCCGACGTTTCGCCCCCCCCTGAGTTCAAAATCAAACTACGCCCATGTCAGAGGGCCGCTCTGAGACAAAATTGCCCGGTACGTTTTGAGCTCCCAGTCCACCCCTGCTTCTAGCACCAGTCCTACTACTAACAGAAGTAGCAGTAGTAGTAGTAGTAGTAGTAACAGTAGTGCAATTAGTATTACAAGTAGTACTGCATTTAGTAGTAGTACTGGAAGAAGTAGTGGTAGTAGTAGTAGTAGTAGTAGTAGTAGTGCTAGTAGTAGTGCTAGTGGTAGTGGTAGTGGTGGTAGTAGTAGTAGTAGTAGTAGTTGTACTGGTAGTAGTAGTGGTAGTGGTGGTGGTAGTAGTAGTAGTAGTAGTAGTGCTAGTAGTAGTAGTGGTGGTAGTAGTGGTGGTAGTAGTGGTGGTAGTAGTGGTAGTAGTAGTAGTAGTAGTTGTAGTGGTGGTAGTAGTAGTAGTAGTAGTAGTAGTAGTTGTAGTGGTGGTAGTAGTAGTAGTAGTAGTGCTAGTAGTAGTAGTAGTGGTGGTAGTAGTAGTAGTAGTAGTAGTGCTAGTAGTAGTGCTAGTAGTAGTAGTGCTAGTAGTAGTAGTAGTGGTAGTAGTAGTAGTAGTAGTAGTAGTAGTAGTAGTAGTAGTGCTAGTAGTAGTAGTAGTAGTAGTGCTAGTAGTAGTAGTAGTAGTAGTGCTAGTAGTAGTAGTAGTAGTAGTGCTAGTAGTAGTAGTAGTAGTAGTAGTAGTAGTGCTAGTAGTAGTAGTAGTAGTAGTAGTGGTAGTGGTAGTAGTAGTAGTAGTAGTAGTGCTAGTAGTAGTAGTAGTAGTAGTAGTAGTAGTAGTAGTAGTAGTTGTACTGGTAGTAGTGGTAGTAGTAGTAGTAGTAGTAGTAGTTGTACTGGTAGTAGTAGTAGTAGTAGTAGTAGTAGTAGTGGTAGTAGTAGTGGTAGTAGTAGTGGTAGTAGTAGTAGTAGTAGTAGTAGTAGTTGTACTGGTAGTAGTAGTAGTAGTGGTAGTAGTAGTGGTAGTAGTAGTGGTAGTAGTGGTGGTAGTAGTGGTAGTGGTAGTAGTAGTAGTAGTAGTAGTAGTAGTAGTAGTAGTTGTACTGGTAGTAGTAGTAGTAGTAGTAGTAGTAGTAGTAGTAGTAGTAGTAGTTGTAGTGGTAGTAGTAGTAGTAGTTGTAGTGGTAGTAGTAGTAGTAGTTGTAGTGGTAGTAGTAGTGGTAGTAGTAGTGGTAGTAGTAGTGGTAGTAGTAGTAGTAGTAGTAGTAGTGGTAGTAGTAGTAGTTGTACTGGTAGTAGTAGTAGTAGTAGTAGTGGTAGTAGTAGTAGTTGTACTGGTAGTAGTAGTAGTAGTAGTAGTGGTAGTAGTGGTGGTAGTAGTGGTAGTGGTAGTAGTAGTAGTAGTAGTTGTAGTGGTAGTAGTAGTAGTAGTAGTAGAGGTAGTAATAGTGGTAGTAGTAGTAGTGGTAGTGGTAGTAGTTGTAGTGGCAGTAGTAGTAGTAGTTGTACTGGTAGTAGTAGTGGTGGTAGTAGTAGTAGTAGTAGTGCTATTAGTATTACAAGTAGTACTTCTCTACATGGTAGAGTAACCATGGCAACCTGATGATGTCACCCTCACATAGAGACTCTATCTCTGCTCTACATTGTAGAGTAACCATGGCAACCTGATGATGTCACCCTCACATAGAGACTCTATCTCTGTGTGTGTGTGTGTGTGTGTGTGTGTGTGTGTGTGTGTGTGTGTGTGTGTGTGTGTGTGTGTGTGTGTGTGTGTGTGTGTGTGTGTGTGTGTGTGTGTGTGTGTGTGTGTGTGTGTGTGTGTGTGTGTGTGTGTGTGCGCCAGTGAATGGTGTATTTAATGTGTACTGTGTTGTTTTCTCATCAGATTTCCAGCGTCTCACACTGGACTCAAACACAGCACACAGCTGGCTCTCTCTGTCTGAGGACAACAGGAAGGTGAAGAATGAGGGGAAGGATCAGCATCATCCTGATCATCCAGACAGGTTTGATGTCTATCAGCAGGTTCTGTGTTCACAGAGTGTGACTGGATGCTGTTCCTGGGAGGTAGAGTGCAGTGGATGGGTTCATATAGCAGTGGCTGACAGAACAATCAGCAGGAAAGGAGATGGTGATGACTGTAGGTTTGGATACAATGACAAGTCCTGGAGTCTGGTCTGTAATGGTTACAGTTACACTGTCTGGCACAACAACCAGCAGACTGACCTCCCTGTCAGAGTCTCTATAGACTCCTACAGAGTCTCAGTGTATGTGGACCGTCCTGCTGGGACTCTGTCCTTCTACACAGGATGCTCTGACTCACTGAGTCACCTCTACACCTTCCACACCTCCTTCACTGGACCTCTCTGTGCTGGGTTCAGGTTAGACCCCTCCTCCTCCTCAGTGAGTCTGTGTGAGCAGAGATAGAGTCTCTATGTGAGAAATATGACTAAAACTAAATGAAGCTTCATTCCAAAAACTACCACTAAAATAACATCTAAATTAGTTGTCAAAATAAAACTACAGAAATAGTTTAAATACATTAACCCTAAATATAGGATATTTGAAAACAGCAGATCTACAAGATCACAACATGTCACAATGCATGTTTAAAATATTTATTTGTACATTTATATTTTGACACAAATCTGTTCACATGGGGGTCCCTGGTACAAACATGTTCAAATGGGGGTCCCTGGTACAAACATGTTCAAATGGTGGTCCCTGGTACAAACATGTTCAAATGGGGGTCCCTGGTACAAACATGTTTAAATGGTGGTCCCTGGTACAAACATGTTCAAATGGTGGTCCCTGGTACAAACATGTTTAAATGGGGGTCCCTGGTCAGATCCATATTAATGGTATAAAATGAGCTTTAGATCTTAGATTAGATTAGATAGAAGTGCACAAACCTCCACTCCATACATTGACCAATAAGACGCTGCACATCTTACTGGCGTGGACCACCAGATTTGGACATGATTTGCCATTTGGGTTAATATTGACTGTAGAAAAGTAAATGTTTTTCCTCTAATGACTGTAACTGATTTATGAACGGCAGTAATGCCTGATGTCCTCAGACACTTTCATTAGGGTTCAATCTCTGGACAATATTTGTATATAGTTTATATTTGTATATATTGGTCAAATGTATTGACATTGTTAACAGATACTGATATATACTTTTATCTATCCCAGTCTGTTTTCTCTAAAACAAATGCTTGCAGTGATTTCAATGTGTTTGTAAAGGTGTCTAGTAGGGATGTCCCGATGACACTTTTTCATTTCCCATCCCGATAACACAATTTAGTGTTAGCCGATACCAAATACCAATACCAGGTGAAGAATATATATAACATACAAAAGAAAAAATACCTTTATATGAAGTCACCAACTGGGAATATCAGACTTGTCTCTCAAATGTGCACTTGGGAAACTCCAAATCAAACTCCACATGAGCCAACATTTTACTGAACTGCCATGGTGTCAACCCCTTACCGTTGTGTCTGTTAGGCAGATTTGGCAATATGTGAGCCGATAATGACAAATAAGGGCCAATACTGATACTTTTCCGATACCCATACAGTATTTGCCGATACCGATAGGACAAAAAAGGGACAAAAACAGCCGATCGAATACTTTTGTATCAGTATGGGGACATCACTAGTGTCTAGTAACAAACTAACATGTTAAACAAATGCTTGCGATGATTTCAGAATGATGAGAAATGGTTGACTAGACTTCACGTCTCTCTCCTACTGCTGTCAACATGTTGTTGACTAGAACTTCATGTCAATCACTCTGGATTCACACATCTACTAAATGTCTTGTTAATTAACTCAAATCAATCATTGTTTATATATGTATCCATTCATTATTAGATCATTATTTCCTCACTCGTTCCATTGTTGTGTTTTCATTGAATATTCATGTGATATCGTTCTCATTCTTCACATGTTATTGTATGATCATGTGTAGAAGTCATAATTGTTTAATAAATTGATTGTTGACAGTCTGTCGTCGTTCCTGTGTATTAATATTCATAGTGTTGTCATGACAACAGCATGGACACAGCTCATTGGTCGTATTATACTTTGGGTCCATCTGGAACTATTAGCATTATAGCTGAGGTAAAATATGTTTTAAGCACCAATAAAACATTAGTCCAGAAGCTACTGGGGAGTATTCTGCTAACATCACTTCAGTGGAATGAAAACACCTGGTCTGAAGGCTCAAATGGCGCCATCAAGTGGACAACCTAGGACACTGCTCAATGTGAGTATCAGAGCAGAAAATAAATCACTGCTGTGTTTAACAGGGAAAGGCATATGATATGATATGATATGATATGATATGATATGATATGATACTTTATTGTCAGTTTACACTGAAATTTGTCTTGCGACCCGACAGCCATTGTATGCAGAAAAACACATACACATTAGACATGGTACAACAGAACAAAAACATACAAAAAGGACATGAAGACAAGAGCAATATCCATCTCCTAGTTCACTCTGTGATACAACTCCTCATTTAGCCTCAAAGTCGATTGGTGGACATTATAGGCCGTGGGACGCCAGGCAAAAAATGGCAATTTACCGCCATCAAAAGGGACAAGACATATGTGGTATCATTACGTTCGTCTGACATCCAGGAATGCAAAAATGTGTGATAGCAGTTTCAGAAGAGTAGCTGAATACAGTTTTTTGGCATTTATATCTGATAAAATGTTGTAATAACTTCATAACTTGAAATGCATTGATTTTACACCCCATAAATGTATTGAACGTTAATATAAAGTTGAGCATTACGAACGATTTGGTACCAAGTACATGTCTGTATCTCCTACGGTTCTCGAGATACAGCATATAGGTACTTTCACAGATTGAGGAGAGCAAGACATTTGTAACATTGATTGTTAAGTCAATCAAATGGTGATACAGGCATGAGAATTGGTACACACACTCTTCAAACCCCACTATTTCTAAAAGTACTGCGTGCCCTGCAAAGTTCCAAGATGGCACCCCCCAAAATCCAAGAAATCCGTCCAAAAATGTGTTTTTTTCCTTCATAACTCGAATTACAAAGATCTTAAGCCCCATAAATGTATTGAACGTTAATATAAAGTCAGCATTACGGACATTTTAATACCAAGTACATGGCTGTATGTACTACAGTTCTTGAGTTACAACATATACGTAGTGATGTGGCACCATAAGTGTAACATTTTGGCATGTTTCACTCTTTAACTCAAAGATCCCTTTATCACCATTTATTCTATTTTCAGGAAATGGACCTACATGTATCTGCTATCATAAACCACTTCAAGTTTTTCAATTGATGAAACGGGTCGGGAGTTATTAAGCCAATTGTGAAGGGCTGTTTCAGTGCTAAAATTGCTGCGTACATTCTGCGAATATAAGCCACCCAGAAATGTCTGTCTGTGCATCTGTCCTTCACAATAAGTGTATATGTGAAGCGGACGCACCAAGTGTAGCATGTGTCATAGTATAATGGTATAATGTGTATAATGTGGGTAATATATGTAATAGTGTCGTAGTGTAACGTGTAATACTGTAATAGGGTAATATGTGTAATAGGGTAATATGTGTAATAGTGTCATAGTGTAACATGTGTAATAGGGTAATATGTGTAATAGTGTCATAGTGTAACATGTGTAATAGGGTAATAGGGTAATATGTGTAATAGTGTCGTAGTGTAACGTGTAATACTGTAATAGGTTAATATGTGTAATAGTGTAATAGGGTAATATGTGTAATAGTGTCATAGTGTAACATGTGTAATAGGGTAATAGGGTAATAGGGTAATATGTGTAATAGTGTCATAGTGTAACATGTGTAATAGGGTAATAAGTGTAATAGTGTGATATTTGTGCATTAGGCTAATAGTGTAATAGGAAATATGTGTAATAGTGTCATAGTGTAATAGGGTAATATGTGTAATAGTGTAATAGTGCAATATATGTACATTAGGGTAATAGTGCAATATGCACAATCATGTAATAGTGTAATACATGCAATTGTGTAACAGCGTAATAGGGTAATATATGTAATAGTGTAATAAGGTAATATGTGTAATGGTGTAATAGTGAAATATATGTGCATTAGGGTAATAGTGTAATATATTGAATAGTGGTCTAGTGTAATTGTCCTATTACACCATTACACATAATACACATACTTGCCTATTTCACATGTCACAATATGACACTAGTACACATATTACGCTATTATGCTATACCAGGGGTGGCCAACCAGTCAGAGACTAAGAGCCACATTTTTTACTGTGTTATGGCAAAGAGCCACATTATACGCACACGCACACACGCGCGCACACACACACATGCACAGTAACTAACTTCACAGCATCTTGACTAATGGTTTATGTCCACATAAGCTGAAGTAGACTTACAAAGGACAAACACTAGCAGTGCAGTCATAGTCAAAGAACAGTCATTTACAAGCTGCATAGGCAGACAGACAGACATGCAGGCAGACAGAGACAGAGACACAGGCAGGCAGTGGCAGACAGACAGGCAAGCAGGCAGGCAGACACAGACAGACAGGCAGGCAGGCAGGCAGGCAGGCAGACACAAATAAACAGACAGACAGCGCCATAACTGCCTTATGAAAATGAACCACAGAGAAAAGTACAGCATCTGCTCTACTGTCCCAACATGTAGGCTACAACACAAGCACGGGCGAACGACACACACACACACACACACACACACACACACACACACACACACACACACACACACACACACACACACACACACACACACACAACATGAAACCAACATGAAACGGCACACGAAGCTTTACAACGGCGGGCGGCGCGCGCCGTTCTATTCACCACCACCAACACGAACGCAACGCTAAAGAACAGCGGGCGCACCGTTCCGACAAACTTCTCACCCCCCCCCCCCTCCTCGGCCGCGGTGGAATGTTTGGGCAGCACTGTAGGGAATGAATAGCTGCGCCAGGCCGAGCGTTTTTGAGGCTTGTCATGGAAGCCCCGCCGCGAGCCGCACAAAGTCATTCAAAGAGCCGCATGCGGCTCGCGAGCCGCGGGTTGGCCACCGCCGTTCTATACCAATATTACAGTAATATATTACACTATTACCATAATGCACAGACATTACACTATTAGCCCTATTACACTATTGCATATATTACACTATTACCCTATTACACATGTTACACTATGACACTATTACACATATTACCCTATTATGCTATTACACATGTTACACTATTATGCTATTACACATGTTACACTATGCCACTATTACACATATCAACCTATTACACTATTACACATGTTACACTATGCCACTATTACACATATAAACCTATTACACTATTACACATGTTACACTATGACACTATTACATACATTACCCTATTATGCAATTACACATGTTACACTATGCCACTATTACACATGACACCCTATTACACATATTACCCTATTACACTTTGACACTATTACACATATTTCCTATTACACTATTACTCTAATGCAAAAATATTACACTATTACACTTATTACTCTATTACACATGTTACACTATGACACTAACTATTTATATTAACGTTCAATACATTTATGGGGCTTAAGATCTTTGTATTTCGAGTTATGAATGAAAAACCACATTTTTGGACGGACATCTTGGATTTTGGGGGCTGCCATCTTGGAATTTTGCAGCTTTTAGAAATAGTGGGGTTTAAAGAGTGTGTGTACCAATTTTCATGCCTGTATCACCATTTGATTGACTTAAAAATCAATGTTACAAATGTCTTGCTCTCCGCAATCTGTGAACGTACCTATATGCTGTATCTCGAGAACCGTAGGAGATACAGACATGTAGTTGGTACCAAATCGTTCGTAATGCTCAACTTTATATTAACGTGCAATACATTTATGGTGCGTAAAATCAATGCATTTCAAGTTATGAAGTTATTACAACATTTTATCAGATATAAATGCCAAAAAACTGTATTCAGCTACTCTTCTGAAACTGCTATCACACATTTTTGCATTCCTGGATGTCATACAAACATAATGATACCACATATGTCTTGTCCCTTTTGATGGCGGTATTTTTCCTGGCGTCCCACGGCCTATTAAGGAACTCTTTAGTCTGACCTTATTGTATGCTGGAACACGATACCTCCTTCCTGACGGCAGCAATTTATATTCTCCATACAGAACATGGCTGGTGTTTGAGGTAATATTCCTTGCTAACCTCAGGATGCTGTTTATCATACATGGATGTATAAAGTTTCTGAAGTGGTTGTCCAACAATCTTTGAACAAATGTTCAGTTGTTGCAGCAGTTGTGATTTTAGGGCTGCAGACAAACATCCATACCAGGTGGTGCTACAGTACTGAAGAACACTCATAATAACAGAAGTGGAAAACAAACGAATAATCTGTCTGTCTGCTCGCACCAAAGGATCTTAACCGGCGTAGGAAGTAG
>CM076981.1:48021433-48063933 GCA_039105355.1 Benthosema pterotum | reverse complement strand
CTGTTTTATGTTGCTCTTTCTACTGTGTTGCTCTGTCTCCTGCTGTTTTCTGTTGTCTGTGTAAACTTTGTATGCAGCTCGGTCGTTGTCTCCAAGACAATTTTCTCCCTTGGGAGACTAATAAAGTAAACCTTGAACCTTGAACCTTGTTGAGTAAAATTCAAATCCCCACCCTCTGACAGTGGACAATACCTGAGCATTGGCCTGAATCAGATCAGTGGAACATCGAGATTTGCTCTAACAGGTCGCATGACTCTTTCAAGCAAGTAAGAATTCTAAGTTGGGATGTGGCTCAGATCTGATTCAGGCTGGATTTGGCTTAAGTAGTTCAGATTTCTGGAACTGTTAAATCCTGTCCATTAATATAGTGGCGTCAGCTGTATTAATTGTTTGCCAGAGTCCCATGGTGGGAGTTCTGCTCTGGTTCTGGTCAATATGAAGTAGTTCTGCTCATTCTGTGGGGGTCACTGTTGCCACGCGGTAAAAGTAAATTAATCCACAAAACTAATGCAATTTGTATGGTTGAAAATGTGTGTTACTTCACATTTTCAATACTTTTAGTCACAATATTGGCTTACCAATTAAATGTGCAAGGTGAGGTTTATAACATTTTCAAAGTCTTCCTCAGACTTTTTTTTTTTTTTTTTTTTTTTGAGAGAGAGACTTTGCTTGAAATTGACTATGACCCAGTTCTGGGTGAATTAGGATCTCTTTCTGCTAGTACTTTTTTTTATCTCGTCCAAACATATCTATCCTGTCAACTCATCTAGAAATTACACCACTATCTTTGCATAACATTCATCACAAGATAGTAATTGCTGTCAACATGCTCATTACTTTCAGCCATATCATTTACCAACTCTATAGCCTATGGTACTTCTGCTTAAACTTCAGAAAATTGTTGCGTTATAGTGCATGGTGTCATGTTGCTCTTTGAGCATAGCTCAACTCACTGCTAGAGGAAAGCCATTTAAGTTAGGACAACAGCACTTGGATAGGACAAGGCCTATACTGTATGAGCTGAGCAGTCCTGTCCCTTTCATGACGTCGCCCGTGGTCCAGAAATGAAGTCCCCATTCATTTTCCTCATAGAAAATGATCTACAGTAGATTACCTGCCTGGACTGTTAACCCATTGTGTCCTGACCCTCGATTGGAGTTTCTGACACCAGATTATACAGTAGTTTCTGACACCAGATTATACAGTAGTTCCTGACACCAGATTATAGCTGCAGCAACATTCTAGCTTCTGACGCTAGATTCTACAGTAGTTTCCGACACTAGATTCTAGTTATTGACACTAAATGATAGTTTCTGATGCTAGGATCTCCTTTTTGACACTAGAATCTACTTTCTGACGCTAGAATCGAGTTTTTGACACTAGATTCTATAGTCTCTGACACTAGATTCTAGTTTTTCTGAAAAATCTGTGCTCCTGTGTCAGTGATGCTAACATATTTCTAGCCAAGGACCACCAGAATTATCCATATTTGGCTGCAGACCGCCATCTGAAAACATGTTGTTCTCGGGGGTTCCCCAGAAGCGAAAAATTGAGATAAAATGTTTGCTTCCAAAATAATGTATTCAAGGTTCAAGGTTCAAGGTTCAAGGTCTTTATTAGTGTCCCCGTGGGGCAATTTGTTTTACAGCCCAAGCAGTATTGGCCAATAAGCACAGAGTACAAACAAAACAATACATACAAACAGGCCTATAAGGACAATACGTACAAGACAAACATAAAACAACAAACAGTAGCACAAGACCTGGACATAAAGTGCAAAGTACAACAACATATGAAACATGTTCATAACAAGACAGGACAAAGAAAGAGGTAGTGGTGAATTAAAGTGCCACAAGTGAGAAAGTGCTAGCGAAATAAAGTGCTAGGTTCCGTAACAGTATCACCATCATCTTACAGGTTACAGTAAGGTTAGGATTACCTTCCACCAGCCGCATTGGCCGCACGAATGGAGGCAGGAACGAAAGAAAACTTGTACCGGTTCTTTGTGGCCCTGGGGATAACAAATCGTAGCCCAGATGGCAACAACACATAGTCTGGATACAGTGGATGGGCATTATCCAGTCTAATCGCCCTGGCTCTCAGCAGCAGCTGTCTATTATAAAAAAGATCCAGACTCTCCAGCTGAATGCCACTTATTTTTGAGGCCATTTTTACGATTCTCCCTAGGGAGTTCCTATCTTTAATGGACAGGTTGCCATACCAACATATGATATGATTCAGAGATTTGCAGCACATTTTCACAATTTTTCAAAAATAGCAGAACAACAAGCTCATGTCGCGCCACTCGGTGGCGCGACATGAGCTTGTTGATCTGCTATTTTTCAACAGATAGAACACCAAAACGCGTTCAGGATATGACAGAAATCACTGTCACAAATGTGTAAACAAATAGGCCTATGTATTTAGGATCATGTTCGAATGCCCTCTCCCATAGATAAATCCCTAAAACCAAAGAAAGCAAGGAATGTAAAACTATTAACACTGGTCAATCTTTTACCTTCTCTAATAACAACCTAAAACATGAGGCTTGGTTGTAAAAAAATCAAAAGTTGTCTTTAAATATGCAAGATCGATTCAGACCACGGCCATTGTACTAGGCCAGGGGTTTTCAACAGGTGGTCCGGGGACCACCACTTTTGTTTCCCAAACCCAGCCTGGAACTGTGGACAAAAGCAAAAGAAATCTTGAGTTTTGAGATCTGTGGGGCTAAAATGTCATCAAATGGTGGTCCGTGGCTTAAATTCTGAATATAGTGGGCCCTGGTATGAAAAAGGTTGAAAACCACTGTACTAGGTAAAATGGTGTCAGACCCTGGGCTGTTATTAGGTATTTTGTGGCTATCTGAGTAGGGGTTGTTATTTGGTAATCTACGGTATATAATATAAAGACTATTATGTCACAGACAAGGCCAACTGGTGACAAAATCATGACAATACACAATGTTTTGGGACAAACAAAATAATTTCTAAGAAGAAAAACAAAACAAAAAGTATTGTATCCCGCTGTGTTTTTCATGCTAATTACAGTAGATATTGTATGATAATATTGTGAGATTTGTCACAACCCGAGTTGGCTTTTTCCAGTGGCATAATCATCTTTCAATAAATCATTTGAGAAAAGTCTGAGGAAGATGAATGGGAAAATCACTTCTGGATGGTATTTTGGAGTGATGAAACACAATAAACATTTGTGTAGCCTATACCTCTTCTCTATGGTGATGCAGAATTACTATTGATGTTAAAATGCCACTGTTCCCTGAGCTAATTGTAACGTTAGCAACGTCTGACCCCTAGAGGTGCCTTTGGGTCAGTACATCTCTGACAACAGACACCAGCAGCAATGCAGCACAGCACCACGTCCATTTATTGTCTATATCAGGGGTTTTCAACCTTTTTCATCCCAGGGCCCACCATTTATTCAGCATTTGAGACACGGACCACCATGTGAGGACATTTTATTTTAGCCCCACAGACCCCAAAACTAAAGATTTCCTTTGCTTCTGTCCATGACCATTCATTTTTAGTTGTGTAGATTAGGACTGATTCACACGATGAATATTTTAACTCTTGAGAGTGTAAAAATGAAACCAAATGGACCCGCCAGGGTCCATTTGGTTTCATTTTTACGTTCTCAAGAGTTACATCTGGTTAAACAACTTAGCTGGGGACCACCTGGAACCCTCTCAAGGACCACTGGTGGTCCCCGGACCACCTGTTGAAAACCCCTGGTCTATATAATGAGAGCAGCACAGTGTATTTGCAACAAAACAGACCGTTTTGTGATGCACTTTTAAAAGTCTAGTGTGAAGGTACAAGTCATATCATGCGATGATGTGAGCAGTGTTGGGCAAAAAAGGAGTAATATCTTTGCTTATGACCCCTTAGAAAGAGTAATAAAATTACTTTTTCTTACTTTTTCTAAAAGGAATATAGAAATAGAAATGTATCTGTTTAGCAGCGACAACTGCGATCATTTGTAGAGTATGTCATGTGTGCAAAATACTGAGGTGGATTAGGATCTACAAACTACTTAATTGTAAATCTGTTCTATTTTCTAATACTACAAGCTCAAACGTAATAAGTAACTAGGCATGTCTTGGCAGAGTAACATATTACTCATTACATGTTTACACGAGTAATATCTTTACTTTTACTGGGAAAAGTAATAATATTACAGTAGTATGTAATATATAATTACTTACTGCCCAACAGTGTGTGTGCTTGATGATTGCTGCATTTGGATTTTTTTTTCCTTTATTGTGGGCTGCTGATTGACAACTGACAAGCTTGGAAAAAATTGTCTTGACAAATTTGCATTCGCATTATAGGGCCCAGACAGTTGGTCCTTTTGTATTTGGCCACAAAGCCCAAATAATATTCCACTGGATGGAAATAACTAAACCCATGTTCTTGTCATTTCATGCCAAATAAAAGGCTCCATAATAGTACAAGTGCAATAAATAATGTTTATTTAATAAAATGACGCGGTACATACAATTCTCAATATTCACCCTCATAGTCAAAGGTAAGGCTTCATTGTGGCTTCATTGTGCGCGGTTTCATTAAAGGTAGGGGAAGTGATTTCACTTTTGCCAGATATCACCCAAAAAATATTTTGTTTCTGTTAAAATGCTCTATTATAAGGTGTGGAAACCACATATGGAGTTTCCCCCTCCCCCACATTAGCAGAGGAGCTAATAAAAGTTCCCCAAGTCACCACAATTCTCCTCCAATCAGGATCGAGCAGCAGGTTCACATAGTATAGCTACTTTTGGGGGCCCCTAGTGCACCAGGCTGGTACTACACCATGACTTTCAAAACACTTCCCCTACCTTTAAGATTGCAAATTGTTTCAATAAAAAAGACTCAGTCCTTTGTAGGCCTACTTACTGACTAGGCCTACCCTGCGTGCGTGTGTGTACGTGTGTACGCGGGGGAGGGGGTCTGCACTCTGCAATGTCAGACAGTCTCTCTCTCTGTCTGTCTGTGTGTTTATTATGGGTTTCTATGGTAACCCGTACCTGCTACACGTGCGCGTGTGTGTGTGGGGGGCTTGTATATCCACTCACAATATCGTAGCGCGATGCTGCGCGTTAAGCCCCCCCCCCCCCCCCCCCCCCCACTCTGACCACCTAGTCCATAGCCGTGAAGTAGGCTTTTTTCTTGTTCAGAAAAAAGCGTGACTGTCTTGCCCTTGACATAAAAATGGGGGTTCGCGGAATAATCAAGTCAATGACAACACTGGACATCTGAGTAGTACAAATAGGCCTACTGCTTGTTCTCGAGACCACCACCATGTGAGTGCACTGTCTGATACCACTATTCTATAATGCATATTAGCATGACAGGGCCAACCTATAATATTTTGTCCAGCCGTTTCCCCATCTCATCTGGGTCTGTGACTGTGAGCTATATAGTTTTAGTGGGACTGATCAATGAAAATGCGGGATGGAGCGGCTGATTGTCGCGGGTTGTCAAGAATTAAAATCATTATATTGCAGGAGCGGGAGGGAATGAACAGGTCAGTGCTCTAATTTGGGGACCACTACTATACAACATCCTCATCCTTAAAAAAAAAAAAAAAAAAAAAAAAAAAAAAAAGCCATAAACGCGGATATACAAGCTCGCAACGAGTTACTGTAATTCAGGGGTTTTCAACAGGTGCTCCTGGAACCACCAGTTTTTTGTGTGAAATTCACGTAGGAAAATTATAGGCTATAAATTAACGGCACGTGAGCACAGACGGAGAGGAGCTCTCTCCACTATGTGTGGATTAATTTTTTTATGGGTGCGGCTTCATCGCACCCATACCGTTTTCGGTTACAGGACTTTTATTAGTCAAGTAAAGCATCAATAATAACATCAGTTGTTGTTGAAGTTGCAACAGACACGCAGCATGCATAAAGCTAAAGGTCTGACTCAGAGAGTTTTTTGTTTTCAATGATGAAATGTTGTTGGTTTAGTTTGGGGGGGCAGACTGGGTATTTAGCAGGTGACAGCAGGTGAAACGACCCCCCTAATCAGAGAGAGTTGTGTGCTACACAAAGCAACATTTATGACTCTAGGCTGTAGTGACTAACTTCCAGCCATCTAGCAGTACTGTTGTGCAAACCCTGGTGAGTAACAAACAGTAGTGTTGTTGCATTAGCTGCTACATGTATGTTGCTAACATGGAGGCCCAGCTCTGCTGGTGCCTGTCGGTCTAACAGGGCTTGACACTAACACTTGCCAGCTTGCCCGGGGCAAGTAAAAAAAAAAACATTCAAACAATGTTATTTTATTTCTAGTGTTTCACTCACAGCTGTTGCTGTTATTGGAGTAAGAAATTCACCCACCATCGGTGAGAAGAGTATTATTTTATTTTGTTTTATTTGGAGTACTATTGAAATGTAATTGTAACCATTATCCTGTATTTAAAGGTCGGGTAAGTGATTTGAAATTCATTGTGTAGTACCAGCCTGGTGCACTAGGGGGCGCCCAAGAGTAGCTACACTATGTGAACCTGCTGCTCGATCCTGATTGGAGGAGAATTCACCCTCCACCTGGGGAAACTTTATTAGCTTTTTTGGGTGATATCTGACAAAAGTGAAATCACTTCCCCTACCTTTAAAGGTGGAAAATATTGATTTCAAATAAGTATTTGAAGTGAAGCGTATACAGTTCTGTTTAGAAAAGGTAATGTTTAAGGCATCATCAACACAGAGATGCCTCTGGCCTTGCTTTATGCAGGTCAGGTTTTTGGTTTGGTTGGATTCAGCCCGGCTCTGGCCGGCCCAACGATGGTGAGCTACCCCTGAACGGAAGAACTCAGAGTGACATCTCTTTGGAGAGACCCAGAGCCGTAGTGTTTCACCCTGCTCTGGTAGGAAACTGTCACACAGACACACACATAGGAACACACACGATTAGAAAGGGACATTGTCAAACAGGGGCGGATTGGCCATCTGGAGTACAGGGAGTTTTCCCGGTGGCCTGCGCCACCTAGTGGCCTGGACAGGTACAGGTTGGACAGTTTTTTTTTTTTTTTTTTTTTTTTGAAAAGTCCAGGGCAGGCCAGGGCGCCAGGCCCAGGCCTGGCAAACTAGTGTTTCTATCCTTCAAAAAAGAAAAGGTGTCCTACACCAGAGCCTTCAAGTTGGAGAGTTGCCATATTCCCGTTCACTCCTGTGCGCCAGGGCACTGCCTCGCGCTGCTGGAGGCAGTGTTGCCAACTGCCAAGATCCAAAATGCACTAGTGGCACTTCCAAAATGCACTAGAACAGGGGAGTCCAACCAGTAGATCGGGATCTACCGGTAGATCTCGGCCTGATCACAAGTAGATCTCGGGAGATGTGGGGGGGAAAGAAAAAAAATGGGGTGGAAAAGGAAAAAAAAGAGCGATTTTCGTGTGTGTGTGTGTGTGTGTGTGTGTGTGTGTGTGTGTGTGTGTGTGTGTGTGTGTGTGTGTGTGTGTGTGTGTGTGTGTCTGTGTCTGTGTCTGTGTGTCTGTGTGTGTCTATCTGTCTATGAAGCGGCTCATATGGAGGATTGTTGTCTGCTGTCTGTGAATTATGCCAAGAGTATTGTTCTGCAACTTATAATGGACTATTCTGGACTGTTATTCTGTGTGCCTGCCAGTATGGCAGAAGCACACAGGTTGTGATTCGTCAACTTAATCCATAATCATCACTCGTATTTATATCTGAAATTTTGACCGCTATGGCCGGCCGCACGGTTTGCACAATCCCCGCAATATAGTGTATACATCGAAACGTGCGGCTCGGCCGGGAAAGATGTGCTTGTGCTTTTCTTTCCGATACGAGTTACCGTGCCAACGTAATTCGCAATAAACAACGCAAAAAATCCCCATTCGAAATGAATGGGGGAACACCGAAAAAATCAGAAAAAGAAGCGCTTATTTGGAGCCACATTACTCTGGCACACTGTGGCGTAGAAACACAATTTTAACTTTAAACAGCAGACGCGGCTCTCGACTTCGTCACGGTTCAGACGGTAATCGAATATGTTGCACGGTTTGTCCGCTATCGCAGTTCAAAGTGTGCATGGTTCAAGAATTTAGCGGAGCTTAGAGGCTCGCTCGCCCAGTGAGCGAGTGAAAACAGAGTGCGAGATGCAGTGTCTCGGGGTTCCGGTCATGACCAAACAAATCGTCCTCACGGCCACAATATTCACTTTACATGCGTGGTTTTCGGACATTTTGTAGACAAACTTCTCGCCTTTCACCCAATGTGACCACCAAAGCCCAGTCAGGTACAGAACCGGTGCTACGGGCCTCAGAGCGAGATGACGTATGCTCCCGTGTCCCTATCAATTACATTGTAATCTGCTGCATTTTGGCGTTTGACATTTCTTATCCAACACCGATTCTTAAATCGCTCCCATGACCACGTCTTTTATCGTACCAATACCACGATCGCACACAAGATACCTAATCGAGTCGGGATGCCCACGTCGAAAAAAGTAATGGCTTACGAGTTTTCGATTTCACGTGAGAGGCATTTGTTTGCGGCAAGTCCCGCCCATTTACTCCCAAACTACCTGCACTGATGCAGGTACAACAGGTGTAACAGATTAACCTCTAATTAGATGGCTGCCACTAGAGTTATGAGACCTCAATGAGTTGGTCTGTAAGACCTTGTGAGCTTGTAGATCTGCAAAATCTACAAATAGGCTTTATACACAACAACAAACCAAATGTACCCTAGGTTATAGGTTTCATATGTAACCAAATGGACCCGGAAGGGTCCATTTGGCATCAATAGCATAAACCCCACCCCCTCTGTCTTCCTATTGGCTGGTCTTTACACAGCTATAACTTGAGTTTGGAGCATGCTACCACCACAATATTTGGTAAATGGGCGTCTTGGACCAATAGGAAGGAGTTGTACTGCATAAGCCCGCCCCCTCTGTATTCTTATTGGCTGGCCTTTACACAGATATAACTTGGGTTTGGAGCATGCTACCGCCTCGATATTTGATAGATGGACGTACTGAGCCAATAGGAACAAGTTGAACTGCTTAAGCCCCACCCCCTCTGTCTTCCTATTGGCTGGCCTTTACACTGCAGGGGACTCCCATATGGAAACCCCCTTTCACAATCAATACAGCGAAATATGTAATGCTTATCCACCTGGCAAGCATGTTAGCATACCATGTTAGCATGAGGTTATGTTAGCATAGCATTAGCATGTTAGCATAGCCTGTTAGCATGCTAACTGCCGCAAAAGGTTAGACAGGCTTGGCGAGTGGCAGGCACACAGTAAAATTTCTTAGAAATTTTGTTTCTAGTTAGTACAGTAATGACTCAGAGAGTTTTCTGTTTGCAATGATGAAATGCTGTTGGTTTGGTGGTGCCACGGCTGTAGTTAGTACAGTAATGACTCAGAGAGTTTTCTGTTTGCAATGGTGAATTGCTGTTGGTTTGGTGGTGCCAAGGCTGTAGTTAGTACAGTAATGACTCAGAGAGTTTTCTGTTTGCAATGATGAAATGCTGTTGGTTTGGTGGTGCCACGGCTGTAGTTAGTACAGTAATGACTCAGAGAGTTTTCTGTTTGCAATGATGAAATGCTGTTGGTTTGGTGGTGCCAAGGCTGTAGTTAGTACAGTAATGACTCAGAGAGTTTTCTGTTTGCAATGATGAAATGCTGTTGGTTTGGTGGTGCCACGGATGTAGTTAGTACAGTAATGACTCAGAGAGTTTTCTGTTTGCAATGATGAAATGCTGTTGGTTTGGTGGTGCCACGGCTGTAGTTAGTACAGTAATGACTCAGAGAGTTTTCTGTTTGCAATGATGAAATGCTGTTGGTTTTGTGGTGCCACGGCTGTAGTTAGTATAGTAATGACTCAGAGAGTTTTCTGTTGGTTTGGTGGTGCCACGGATGTAGTTAGTACAGTAATGACTCAGAGAGTTTTCTGTTTGCAATGATGAAATGCTGTTGGTTTGGTGGTGCCACGGCTGTAGTTAGTACAGTAATGACTCAGAGAGTTTTCTGTTTGCAATGATGAAATGCTGTTGGTTTGGTGGTGCCACGGCTGTAGTTAGTACAGTAATGACTCAGAGAGTTTTCTGTTTGCAATGATGAAATGCTGTTGGTTTGGTGGTGCCACGGCTGTAGTTAGTACAGTAATGACTCAGAGAGTTTTCTGTTTGCAATGATGAAATGCTGTTGGTTTGGTGGTGCCACGGATGTAGTTAGTATAGTAATGACTCAGAGAGTTTTCTGTTTGCAATGATGAAATGCTGTTGGTTTGGTGGTGCCACGGATGTAGTTAGTACAGTAATGACTCAGAGAGTTTTCTGTTTGCAATGATGAAATGCTGTTGGTTTGGTGGTGCCACGGCTGTAGTTAGTACAGTAATGACTCAAAGAGTTTTCTGTTTGCAATGATGAAATGCTGTTGGTTTGGTGGTGCCACGGCTGTAGTTAGTATAGCAATGACTCAGAGAGTTTTCTGTTGGTTTGGTGGTGCCACGGCTGTAGTTAGTACAGTAATGACTCAGAGAGTTTTCTGTTTGCAATGATGAAATGCTGTTGGTTTGGTGGTGCCACGGATGTAGTTAGTACAGTAATGACTCAGAGAGTTTTCTGTTTGCAATGATGAAATGCTGTTGGTTTGGTGGTGCCACGGCTGTAGTTAGTACAGTAATGACTCAGAGAGTTTTCTGTTTGCAATGATGAAATGCTGTTGGTTTGGTGGTGCCATGGCTGTAGTTAGTACAGTAATGAATCAGAGTTTTCTGTTTGCAATGATGAAATGCTGTTGGTTTGGTGGTGCCACGGCTGTAGTTAGTACAGTAATGACTCAGAGAGTTTTCTGTTTGCAATGATGAAATGCTGTTGGTTTGGTGGTGCCACGGCTGTAGTTAGTACAGTAATGACTCAGAGAGTTTTCTGTTTGCAATGATGAAATGCTGTTGGTTTGGTGGTGCCACGGCTGTAGTTAGTACAGTAATGACTCAAAGAGTTTTCTGTTTGCAATGTTTAAATGCTGTTGGTTTGGTGGTGCCACGGCTGTAGTTAGTATAGCAATGACTCAGAGAGTTTTCTGTTGGTTTGGTGGTGCCACGGCTGTAGTTAGTACAGTAATGACTCAGAGAGTTTTCTGTTTGCAATGATGAAATGCTGTTGGTTTGGTGGTGCCACGGATGTAGTTAGTACAGTAATGACTCAGAGAGTTTTCTGTTTGCAATGATGAAATGCTGTTGGTTTGGTGGTGCCACGGCTGTAGTTAGTACAGTAATGACTCAAAGAGTTTTCTGTTTGCAATGATGAAATGCTGTTGGTTTGGTGGTGCCACGGCTGTAGTTAGTATAGCAATGACTCAGAGAGTTTTCTGTTGGTTTGGTGGTGCCACGGCTGTAGTTAGTACAGTAATGACTCAGAGAGTTTTCTGTTTGCAATGATGAAATGCTGTTGGTTTGGTGGTGCCACGGATGTAGTTAGTACAGTAATGACTCAGAGAGTTTTCTGTTTGCAATGATGAAATGCTGTTGGTTTGGTGGTGCCACGGCTGTAGTTAGTACAGTAATGACTCAAAGAGTTTTCTGTTTGCAATGATGAAATGCTGTTGGTTTGGTGGTGCCACGGCTGTAGTTAGTATAGCAATGACTCAGAGAGTTTTCTGTTGGTTTGGTGGTGCCACGGCTGTAGTTAGTACAGTAATGACTCAGAGAGTTTTCTGTTTGCAATGATGAAATGCTGTTGGTTTGGTGGTGCCACGGATGTAGTTAGTACAGTAATGACTCAGAGAGTTTTCTGTTTGCAATGATGAAATGCTGTTGGTTTGGTGGTGCCACGGCTGTAGTTAGTACAGTAATGACTCAGAGAGTTTTCTGTTTGCAATGATGAAATGCTGTTGGTTTGGTGGTGCCACGGCTGTAGTTAGTACAGTAATGAATCAGAGAGTTTTTCTGTTTGCAATGATGAAATGCTGTTGGTTTGGTGGTGCCACGGCTGTAGTTAGTACAGTAATGACTCAGAGAGTTTTCTGTTTGCAATGATGAAATGCTGTTGGTTTGGTGGTGCCACGGATGTAGTTAGTACAGTAATGACTCAGAGAGTTTTCTGTATGCAATGATGAAATGCTGTTGGTTTGGTGGTGCCACGGCTGTAGTTAGTACAGTAATGACTCAGAGAGTTTTCTGTTTGCAATGATGAAATGCTGTTGGTTTGGTGGTGCCACGGCTGTAGTTAGTACAGTAATGACTCAGAGAGTTTTCTGTTTGCAATGATGAAATGCTGTTGGTTTGGTGGTGCCATGGCTGTAGTTAGTACAGTAATGAATCAGAGAGTTTTCTGTTTGCAATGATGAAATGCTGTTGGTTTGGTGGTGCCACGGCTGTAGTTAGTATAGTAATGACTCAGAGAGTTTTCTGTTGGTTTGGTGGTGCCACGGATGTAGTTAGTACAGTAATGACTCAGAGAGTTTTCTGTTTGCAATGATGAAATGCTGTTTGTTTGGTGGTGCCACGGATGTAGTTAGTACAGTAATGACTCAGAGAGTTTTCTGTTTGCAATGATGAAATGTTGTTGGTTTGGTGGTGCCACGGATGTAGTTAGTATAGTAATGACTCAGAGAGTTTTCTGTTTGCAATGATGAAATGCTGTTTGTTTGGTGGTGCCACGGATGTAGTTAGTACAGTAATGACTCAGAGAGTTTTCTGTTTGCAATGATGAAATGCTGTTGGTTTGGTGGTGCCACGGCTGTAGTTAGTACCGTAATGACTCAGAGAGTTTTCTTTTTGCAATGATGAAATGCTGTTGGTTTGGTGGTGCCACGGCTGTAGTTAGTACAGTAATGACTCAGAGAGTTTTCTGTTTGCAATGATGAAATGCTGTTGGTTTGGTGGTGCCACGGATGTAGTTAGTACAGTAATGACTCAGAGAGTTTTCTGTTTGCAATGATGAAATGCTGTTGGTTTGGTGGTGCCACGGCTGTAGTTAGTACAGTAATGACTCAGAGAGTTTTCTGTTTGCAATGATGAAATGCTGTTGGTTTGGTGGTGCCACGGCTGTAGTTAGTACAGTAATGACTCAGAGAGTTTTCTGTTTGCAATGATGAAATAATGTTGGTTTGGTGGTGCCACGGCTGTAGTTAGTACAGTAATGACTCAGAGAGTTTTCTGTTTGCAATGATGAAATGCTGTTGGTTTGGTGGTGCCACGGATGTAGTTAGTATAGTAATGACTCAGAGAGTTTTCTGTTTGCAATGATGAAATGCTGTTGGTTTGGTGGTGCCACGGCTGTAGTTAGTACAGTAATGACTCAGAGAGTTTTCTGTTTGCAATGATGAAATGCTGTTGGTTTGGTGGTGCCACGGCTGTAGTTAGTATAGTAATGACTCAGAGAGTTTTCTGTTGGTTTGGTGGTGCCACGGATGTAGTTAGTACAGTAATGACTCAGAGAGTTTTCTGTTTGCAATGATGAAATGCTGTTGGTTTGGTGGTGCCACGGATGTAGTTAGTAGAGTAATGACTCAGAGAGTTTTCTGTTTGCAATGATGAAATGCTGTTGGTTTGGTGGTGCCACGGATGTAGTTAGTACAGTAATGACTCAGAGAGTTTTCTGTTTGCAATGATGAAATGCTGTTGGTTTGGTGGTGCCACGGCTGTAGTTAGTACAGTAATGACTCAGAGAGTTTTCTGTTTGCAATGATGAAATGCTGTTGGTTTGGTGGTGCCACGGCTGTAGTTAGTACAGTTATGACTCAGAGTTTTCTGTTTGCAATGATGAAATGCTGTTGGTTTGGTGGTGCCACGGCTGTAGTTAGTACAGTAATGACTCAGAGAGTTTTCTGTTTGCAATGATGAAATGCTGTTGGTTTGGTGGTGCCACGGATGTAGTTAGTATAGTAATGACTCAGAGAGTTTTCTGTTTGCAATGATGAAATGCTGTTGGTTTGGTGGTGCCACGGCTGTAGTTAGTACAGTAATGACTCAGAGAGTTTTCTGTTTGCAATGATGAAATGCTGTTGGTTTGGTGGTGCCACGGCTGTAGTTAGTATAGTAATGACTCAGAGAGTTTTCTGTTGGTTTGGTGGTGCCACGGCTGTAGTTAGTACAGTAATGACTCAGAGAGTTTTCTGTTTGCAATGATGAAATGCTGTTGGTTTGGTGGTGCCACGGCTGTAGTTAGTACAGTAATGACTCAGAGAGTTTTCTGTTTGCAATGATGAAATGCTGTTGGTTTGGTGGTGCCACGGCTGTAGTTAGTATAGTAATGACTCAGAGAGTTTTCTGTTGGTTTGGTGGTGCCATGGCTGTAGTTAGTACAGTAATGAATCAGAGAGTTTTCTGTTTGCAATGATGAAATGCTGTTGGTTTGGTGGTGCCACGGCTGTAGTTAGTACAGTAATGACTCAGAGAGTTTTCTGTTTGCAATGATGAAATGCTGTTGGTTTGGTGGTGCCACGGATGTAGTTAGTACAGTAATGACTCAGAGAGTTTTCTGTTTGCAATGATGAAATGCTGTTGGTTTGGTGGTGCCACGGCTGTAGTTAGTACAGTAATGACTCAGAGAGTTTTCTGTTTGCAATGATGAAATGCTGTTGGTTTGGTGGTGCCACGGCTGTAGTTAGTATAGTAATGACTCAGAGAGTTGTCTGTTGGTTTGGTGGTGCCACGGATGTAGTTAGTACAGTAATGACTCAGAGAGTTTTCTGTTTGCAATGATGAAATGCTGTTGGTTTGGTGGTGCCACGGCTGTAGTTAGTACAGTAATGACTCAGAGTTTTCTGTTTGCAATGATGAAATGCTGTTGGTTTGGTGGTGCCACGGCTGTAGTTAGTACAGTAATGACTCAGAGAGTTTTCTGTTTGCAATGATGAAATGCTGTTGGTTTGGTGGTGCCACGGCTGTAGTTAGTATAGTAATGACTCAGAGAGTTTTCTGTTGGTTTGGTGGTGCCATGGCTGTAGTTAGTACAGTAATGAATCAGAGAGTTTTCTGTTTGCAATGATGAAATGCTGTTGGTTTGGTGGTGCCACGGATGTAGTTAGTATAGTAATGACTCAGAGAGTTTTCTGTTTGCAATGATGAAATGCTGTTGGTTTGGTGGTGCCACGGATGTAGTTAGTACAGTAATGACTCAGAGAGTTTTCTGTTTGCAATGATGAAATGCTGTTGGTTTGGTGGTGCCACGGCTGTAGTTAGTACAGTAATGACTCAGAGAGTTTTCTGTTTGCAATGATGAAATGCTGTTGGTTTGGTGGTGCCACGGCTGTAGTTAGTATAGTAATGACTCAGAGAGTTGTCTGTTGGTTTGGTGGTGCCACGGATGTAGTTAGTACAGTAATGACTCAGAGAGTTTTCTGTTTGCAATGATGAAATGCTGTTGGTTTGGTGGTGCCACGGCTGTAGTTAGTACAGTAATGACTCAGAGAGTTTTCTGTTTGCAATGATGAAATGCTGTTGGTTTGGTGGTGCCACGGCTGTAGTTAGTACAGTTATGACTCAGAGTTTTCTGTTTGCAATGATGAAATGCTGTTGGTTTGGTGGTGCTACGGCTGTAGTTAGTACAGTAATGACTCAGAGAGTTTTCTGTTTGCAATGATGAAATGCTGTTGGTTTGGTGGTGCCACGGCTGTAGTTAGTACAGTAATGACTCAGAGAGTTTTCTGTTTGCAATGATGAAATGCTGTTGGTTTGGTGGTGCCACGGCTGTAGTTAGTACAGTAATGACTCAGAGAGTTTTCTGTTTGCAATGATGAAATGCTGTTGGTTTGGTGGTGCCACGGCTGTAGTTAGTACAGTAATGACTCAGAGAGTTTTCTGTTTGCAATGATGAAATGCTGTTGGTTTGGTGGTGCCACGGCTGTAGTTAGTATAGTAATGACTCAGAGAGTTTTCTGTTGGTTTGGTGGTGCCACGGATGTAGTTAGTACAGTAATGACTCAGAGAGTTTTCTGTTTGCAATGATGAAATCCTGTTGGTTTGGTGGTGCCACGGATGTAGTTAGTACAGTAATGACTCAGAGAGTTTTCTGTTTGCAATGATGAAATGCTGTTGGTTTGGTGGTGCCACGGCTGTAGTTAGTACAGTAATGACTCAGAGAGTTTTCTGTTTGCAATGATGAAATGCTGTTGGTTTGGTGGTGCCACGGCTGTAGTTAGTACAGTAATGACTCAGAGAGTTTTCTGTTTGCAATGATGAAATGCTGTTGGTTTGGTGGTGCCACGGCTGTAGTTAGTATAGTAATGACTCAGAGAGTTTTCTGTTGGTTTGGTGGTGCCACGGATGTAGTTAGTACAGTAATGACTCAGAGAGTTTTCTGTTTGCAATGATGAAATGCTGTTGGTTTGGTGGTGCCACGGATGTAGTTAGTATAGTAATGACTCAGAGAGTTTTCTGTTTGCAATGATGAAATGCTGTTGGTTTGGTGGTGCCACGGATGTAGTTAGTACAGTAATGACTCAGAGAGTTTTCTGTTTGCAATGATGAAATGCTGTTGGTTTGGTGGTGCCACGGCTGTAGTTAGTACAGTAATGACTCAGAGAGTTTTCTGTTTGCAATGATGAAATGCTGTTGGTTTGGTGGTGCCACGGCTGTAGTTAGTATAGTAATGACTCAGAGAGTTGTCTGTTGGTTTGGTGGTGCCACGGATGTAGTTAGTACAGTAATGACTCAGAGAGTTTTCTGTTTGCAATGATGAAATGCTGTTGGTTTGGTGGTGCCACGGCTGTAGTTAGTACAGTAATGACTCAGAGAGTTTTCTGTTTGCAATGATGAAATGCTGTTGGTTTGGTGGTGCCACGGCTGTAGTTAGTACAGTAATGACTCAGAGTTTTCTGTTTGCAATGATGAAATGCTGTTGGTTTGGTGGTGCCACGGCTGTAGTTAGTACAGTAATGACTCAGAGAGTTTTCTGTTTGCAATGATGAAATGCTGTTGGTTTGGTGGTGCCACGGCTGTAGTTAGTACAGTAATGACTCAGAGAGTTTTCTGTTTGCAATGATGAAATGCTGTTGGTTTGGTGGTGCCACGGCTGTAGTTAGTACAGTAATGACTCAGAGAGTTTTCTGTTTGCAATGATGAAATGCTGTTGGTTTGGTGGTGCCACGGCTGTAGTTAGTACAGTAATGACTCAGAGAGTTTTCTGTTTGCAATGATGAAATGCTGTTGGTTTGGTGGTGCCACGGCTGTAGTTAGTATAGTAATGACTCAGAGAGTTTTCTGTTGGTTTGGTGGTGCCACGGATGTAGTTAGTACAGTAATGACTCAGAGAGTTTTCTGTTTGCAATGATGAAATCCTGTTGGTTTGGTGGTGCCACGGATGTAGTTAGTACAGTAATGACTCAGAGAGTTTTCTGTTTGCAATGATGAAATGCTGTTGGTTTGGTGGTGCCACGGCTGTAGTTAGTACAGTAATGACTCAGAGAGTTTTCTGTTTGCAATGATGAAATGCTGTTGGTTTGGTGGTGCCACGGCTGTAGTTAGTACAGTAATGACTCAGAGAGTTTTCTGTTTGCAATGATGAAATGCTGTTGGTTTGGTGGTGCCACGGATGTAGTTAGTATAGTAATGACTCAGAGAGTTTTCTGTTTGCAATGATGAAATGCTGTTGGTTTGGTGGTGCCACGGATGTAGTTAGTACAGTAATGACTCAGAGAGTTTTCTGTTTGCAATGATGAAATGCTGTTGGTTTGGTGGTGCCACGGCTGTAGTTAGTACAGTAATGACTCAGAGAGTTTTCTGTTTGCAATGATGAAATGCTGTTGGTTTGGTGGTGCCACGGCTGTAGTTAGTATAGTAATGACTCAGAGAGTTTTCTGTTGGTTTGGTGGTGCCACGGATGTAGTTAGTACAGTAATGACTCAGAGAGTTTTCTGTTTGCAATGATGAAATGCTGTTGGTTTGGTGGTGCCACGGATGTAGTTAGTACAGTAATGACTCAGAGTTTTCTGTTTGCAATGATGAAATGCTGTTGGTTTGGTGGTGCCACGGCTGTAGTTACTACAGTAATGACTCAGAGAGTTTTCTGTTTGCAATGATGAAATGCTGTTGGTTTGGTGGTGCCACGGCTGTAGTTAGTACAGTAATGACTCAGAGAGTTTTCTGTTTGCAATGATGAAATGCTGTTGGTTTGGTGGTGCCACGGCTGTAGTTAGTATAGTAATGACTCAGAGAGATTTCTGTTGGTTTGGTGGTGCCACGGATGTAGTTAGTACAGTAATGACTCAGAGAGTTTTCTGTTTGCAATGATGAAATGCTGTTGGTTTGGTGGTGCCACGGATGTAGTTAGTACAGTAATGACTCAGAGAGTTTTCTGTTTGCAATGATGAAATGCTGTTGGTTTGGTGGTGCCACGGCTGTAGTTAGTACAGTAATGACTCAGAGAGTTTTCTGTTTGCAATGATGAAATGCTGTTGGTTTGGTGGTGCCACGGCTGTAGTTAGTATAGTAATGACTCAGAGAGTTTTCTGTTGGTTTGGTGGTGCCACGGATGTAGTTAGTACAGTAATGACTCAGAGAGTTTTCTGTTTGCAATGATGAAATGCTGTTGGTTTGGTGGTGCCACGGATGTAGTTAGTACAGTAATGACTCAGAGAGTTTTCTGTTTGCAATGATGAAATGCTGTTGGTTTGGTGGTGCCACGGCTGTAGTTACTACAGTAATGACTCAGAGAGTTTTCTGTTTGCAATGATGAAATGCTGTTGGTTTGGTGGTGCCACGGCTGTAGTTAGTACAGTAATGACTCAGAGAGTTTTCTGTTTGCAATGATGAAATGCTGTTGGTTTGGTGGTGCCACGGCTGTAGTTAGTATAGTAATGACTCAGAGAGATTTCTGTTGGTTTGGTGGTGCCACTGATGTAGTTAGTACAGTAATGACTCAGAGAGTTTTCTGTTTGCAATGATGAAATGCTGTTGGTTTGGTGGTGCCACGGATGTAGTTAGTAGAGTAATGACTCAGAGTTTTCTGTTTGCAATGATGAAATGCTGTTGGTTTGGTGGTGCCACGGATGTAGTTAGTACAGTAATGACTCAGAGAGTTTTCTGTTTGCAATGATGAAATGCTGTTGGTTTGGTGGTGCCACGGCTGTAGTTAGTACAGTAATGACTCAGAGTTTTCTGTTTGCAATGATGAAATGCTGTTGGTTTGGTGGTGCCACGGCTGTAGTTAGTACAGTAATGACTCAGAGTTTTCTGTTTGCAATGATGAAATGCTGTTGGTTTGGTGGTGCCACGGCTGTAGTTAGTACAGTAATGACTCAGAGAGTTTTCTGTTTGCAATGATGAAATGCTGTTGGTTTGGTGGTGCCACGGCTGTAGTTAGTACAGTAATGACTCAGAGAGTTTTCTGTTTGCAATGATGAAATGCTGTTGGTTTGGTGGTGCCACGGCTGTAGTTAGTACAGTAATGACTCAGAGAGTTTTCTGTTTGCAATGATGAAATGCTGTTGGTTTGGTGGTGCCACGGCTGTAGTTAGTACAGTAATGACTCAGAGAGTTTTCTGTTTGCAATGATGAAATGCTGTTGGTTTGGTGGTGCCACGGCTGTAGTTAGTATAGTAATGACTCAGAGAGTTTTCTGTTGGTTTGGTGGTGCCACGGATGTAGTTAGTACAGTAATGACTCAGAGAGTTTTCTGTTTGCAATGATGAAATGCTGTTGGTTTGGTGGTGCCACGGATGTAGTTAGTACAGTAATGACTCAGAGAGTTTTCTGTTTGCAATGATGAAATGCTGTTGGTTTGGTGGTGCCACGGCTGTAGTTAGTACAGTAATGACTCAGAGAGTTTTCTTTTTGCAATGATGAAATGCTGTTGGTTTGGTGGTGCCACGGCTGTAGTTAGTACAGTAATGACTCAGAGAGTTTTCTGTTTGCAATGATGAAATGCTGTTGGTTTGGTGGTGCCACGGCTGTAGTTAGTACAGTAATGACTCAGTGAGTTTTCTGTTTGCAATGATGAAATGCTGTTGGTTTGGTGGTGCCACGGATGTAGTTATTATAGTAATGACTCAGAGAGTTTTCTGTTTGCAATGATGAATTGCTGTTGGTTTGGTGGTGCCACGGAAGTAGTTAGTACAGTAATGACTCAGAGAGTTTTCTGTTTGCAATGATGAAATGCTGTTGGTTTGGTGGTGCCACGGATGTAGTTAGTACAGTAATGACTCAGAGAGTTTTCTGTTTGCAATGATGAAATGCTGTTGGTTTGGTGGTGCCACGGCTGTAGTTAGTACAGTAATGACTCAGAGAGTTTTCTGTTTGCAATGATGAAATGCTGTTGGTTTGGTGGTGCCACGGCTGTAGTTAGTACAGTAATGACTCAGAGAGTTTTCTGTTTGCAATGATGAAATGCTGTTGGTTTGGTGGTGCCACGGCTGTAGTTAGTATAGTAATGACTCAGAGAGTTTTCTGTTGGTTTGGTGGTGCCACGGATGTAGTTAGTACAGTAATGACTCAGAGAGTTTTCTGTTTGCAATGATGAAATGCTGTTGGTTTGGTGGTGCCACGGATGTAGTTAGTACAGTAATGACTCAGAGAGTTTTCTGTTTGCAATGATGAAATGCTGTTGGTTTGGTGGTGCCACGGCTGTAGTTAGTATAGTAATGACTCAGAGAGTTTTCTGTTTGCAATGATGAAATGCTGTTGGTTTGGTGGTGCCACGGCTGTAGTTAGTACAGTAATGACTCAGAGAGTTTTCTGTTTGCAATGATGAAATGCTGTTGGTTTGGTGGTGCCACGGCTGTAGTTAGTATAGTAATGACTCAGAGAGTTTTCTGTTGGTTTGGTGGTGCCACGGATGTAGTTAGTACAGTAATGACTCAGAGAGTTTTCTGTTTGCAATGATGAAATGCTGTTGGTTTGGTGGTGCCACGGATGTAGTTAGTACAGTAATGACTCAGAGAGTTTTCTGTTTGCAATGATGAAATGCTGTTGGTTTGGTGGTGCCACGGCTGTAGTTAGTACAGTAATGACTCAGAGAGTTTTCTGTTTGCAATGATGAAATGTTGGTTTGGTGGTGCCACGGCTGTAGTTAGTATAGTAATGACTCAGAGAGTTTTCTGTTGGTTTGGTGGTGCCACGGATGTAGTTAGTACAGTAATGACTCAGAGAGTTTTCTGTTTGCAATGATGAAATGCTGTTGGTTTGGTGGTGCCACGGCTGTAGTTAGTACAGTAATGACTCAGAGAGTTTTCTGTTTGCAATGATGAAATGCTGTTGGTTTGGTGGTGCCACGGCTGTAGTTAGTACAGTAATGACTCAGAGAGTTTTCTGTTTGCAATGATGAAATGCTGTTGGTTTGGTGGTGCCACGGCTGTAGTTAGTACAGTAATGACTCAGAGAGTTTTCTGTTTGCAATGATGAAATGCTGTTGGTTTGGTGGTGCCACGGCTGTAGTTAGTATAGTAATGACTCAGAGAGTTTTCTGTTGGTTTGGTGGTGCCACGGATGTAGTTAGTACAGTAATGACTCAGAGAGTTTTCTGTTTGCAATGATGAAATGCTGTTGGTTTGGTGGTGCCACGGATGTAGTTAGTACAGTAATGACTCAGAGAGTTTTCTGTTTGCAATGATGAAATGCTGTTGGTTTGGTGGTGCCACGGCTGTAGTTAGTACAGTAATGACTCAGAGAGTTTTCTTTTTGCAATGATGAAATGCTGTTGGTTTGGTGGTGCCACGGCTGTAGTTAGTACAGTAATGACTCAGAGAGTTTTCTGTTTGCAATGATGAAATGCTGTTGGTTTGGTGGTGCCACGGCTGTAGTTAGTACAGTAATGACTCAGAGAGTTTTCTGTTTGCAATGATGAAATGCTGTTGGTTTGGTGGTGCCACGGATGTAGTTAGTATAGTAATGACTCAGAGAGTTTTCTGTTTGCAATGATGAAATGCTGTTGGTTTGGTGGTGCCACGGATGTAGTTAGTACAGTAATGACTCAGAGTTTTCTGTTTGCAATGATGAAATGCTGTTGGTTTGGTGGTGCCACGGATGTAGTTAGTACAGTAATGACTCAGAGAGTTTTCTGTTTGCAATGATGAAATGTTGGTTTGGTGGTGCCACGGCTGTAGTTAGTATAGTAATGACTCAGAGAGTTTTCTGTTGGTTTGGTGGTGCCACGGATGTAGTTAGTACAGTAATGACTCAGAGAGTTTTCTGTTTGCAATGATGAAATGCTGTTGGTTTGGTGGTGCCACGGCTGTAGTTAGTACAGTAATGACTCAGAGAGTTTTCTGTTTGCAATGATGAAATGCTGTTGGTTTGGTGGTGCCACGGCTGTAGTTAGTACAGTAATGACTCAGAGAGTTTTCTGTTTGCAATGATGAAATGCTGTTGGTTTGGTGGTGCCACGGCTGTAGTTAGTACAGTAATGACTCAGAGAGTTTTCTGTTTGCAATGATGAAATGCTGTTGGTTTGGTGGTGCCACGGCTGTAGTTAGTACAGTAATGACTCAGAGAGTTTTCTGTTTGCAATGATGAAATGCTGTTGGTTTGGTGGTGCCACGGCTGTAGTTAGTATAGTAATGACTCAGAGAGTTTTCTGTTGGTTTGGTGGTGCCACGGATGTAGTTAGTACAGTAATGACTCAGAGAGTTTTCTGTTTGCAATGATGAAATGCTGTTGGTTTGGTGGTGCCACGGATGTAGTTAGTACAGTAATGACTCAGAGAGTTTTCTGTTTGCAATGATGAAATGCTGTTGGTTTGGTGGTGCCACGGCTGTAGTTAGTACAGTAATGACTCAGAGAGTTTTCTGTTTGCAATGATGAAATGCTGTTGGTTTGGTGGTGCCACGGCTGTAGTTAGTACAGTAATGACTCAGAGAGTTTTCTGTTTGCAATGATGAAATGCTGTTGGTTTGGTGGTGCCACGGCTGTAGTTAGTATAGTAATGACTCAGAGAGTTTTCTGTTGGTTTGGTGGTGCCACGGATGTAGTTAGTACAGTAATGACTCAGAGAGTTTTCTGTTTGCAATGATGAAATGCTGTTGGTTTGGTGGTGCCACGGATGTAGTTAGTACAGTAATGACTCAGAGAGTTTTCTGTTTGCAATGATGAAATGCTGTTGGTTTGGTGGTGCCACGGCTGTAGTTAGTACAGTAATGACTCAGAGAGTTTTCTGTTTGCAATGATGAAATGTTGGTTTGGTGGTGCCACGGCTGTAGTTAGTATAGTAATGACTCAGAGAGTTTTCTGTTGGTTTGGTGGTGCCACGGATGTAGTTAGTACAGTAATGACTCAGAGAGTTTTCTGTTTGCAATGATGAAATGCTGTTGGTTTGGTGGTGCCACGGCTGTAGTTAGTACAGTAATGACTCAGAGAGTTTTCTGTTTGCAATGATGAAATGCTGTTGGTTTGGTGGTGCCACGGCTGTAGTTAGTACAGTAATGACTCAGAGAGTTTTCTGTTTGCAATGATGAAATGCTGTTGGTTTGGTGGTGCCACGGCTGTAGTTAGTACAGTAATGACTCAGAGAGTTTTCTGTTTGCAATGATGAAATGCTGTTGGTTTGGTGGTGCCACGGCTGTAGTTAGTACAGTAATGACTCAGAGAGTTTTCTGTTTGCAATGATGAAATGCTGTTGGTTTGGTGGTGCCACGGCTGTAGTTAGTATAGTAATGACTCAGAGAGTTTTCTGTTGGTTTGGTGGTGCCACGGATGTAGTTAGTACAGTAATGACTCAGAGAGTTTTCTGTTTGCAATGATGAAATGCTGTTGGTTTGGTGGTGCCACGGATGTAGTTAGTACAGTAATGACTCAGAGAGTTTTCTGTTTGCAATGATGAAATGCTGTTGGTTTGGTGGTGCCACGGCTGTAGTTAGTACAGTAATGACTCAGAGAGTTTTCTGTTTGCAATGATGAAATGCTGTTGGTTTGGTGGTGCCACGGCTGTAGTTAGTACAGTAATGACTCAGAGAGTTTTCTGTTTGCAATGATGAAATGCTGTTGGTTTGGTGGTGCCACGGACTGTAGTTAGTACAGTAATGACTCAGAGAGTTTTCTGTTTGCAATGATGAAATGCTGTTGGTTTGGTGGTGCCACGGCTGTAGTTAGTACAGTAATGACTCAGAGAGTTTTCTGTTTGCAATGATGAAATGCTGTTGGTTTGGTGGTGCCACGGATGTAGTTAGTACAGTAATGACTCAGAGAGTTTTCTGTTTGCAATGATGAAATGCTGTTGGTTTGGTGGTGCCACGGATGTAGTTAGTACAGTAATGACTCAGAGAGTTTTCTGTTTGCAATGATGAAATGCTGTTGGTTTGGTGGTGCCACGGCTGTAGTTAGTACAGTAATGACTCAGAGAGTTTTCTGTTTGCAATGATGAAATGCTGTTGGTTTGGTGGTGCCACGGCTGTAGTTAGTATAGTAATGACTCAGAGAGTTTTCTGTTGGTTTGGTGGTGCCACGGATGTAGTTAGTACAGTAATGACTCAGAGAGTTTTCTGTTTGCAATGATGAAATGCTGTTGGTTTGGTGGTGCCACGGATGTAGTTAGTACAGTAATGACTCAGAGAGTTTTCTGTTTGCAATGATGAAATGCTGTTGGTTTGGTGGTGCCACGGCTGTAGTTAGTACAGTAATGACTCAGAGAGTTTTCTTTTGCAATGATGAAATGCTGTTGGTTTGGTGGTGCCACGGCTGTAGTTAGTACAGTAATGACTCAGAGAGTTTTCTGTTTGCAATGATGAAATGCTGTTGGTTTGGTGGTGCCACGGCTGTAGTTAGTACAGTAATGACTCAGAGAGTTTTCTGTTTGCAATGATGAAATGCTGTTGGTTTGGTGGTGCCACGGATGTAGTTAGTACAGTAATGACTCAGAGAGTTTTCTGTTTGCAATGATGAAATGCTGTTGGTTTGGTGGTGCCACGGATGTAGTTAGTACAGTAATGACTCAGAGTTTTCTGTTTGCAATGATGAAATGCTGTTGGTTTGGTGGTGCCACGGATGTAGTTAGTACAGTAATGACTCAGAGAGTTTTCTGTTTGCAATGATGAAATGTTGGTTTGGTGGTGCCACGGCTGTAGTTAGTATAGTAATGACTCAGAGAGTTTTCTGTTGGTTTGGTGGTGCCACGGATGTAGTTAGTACAGTAATGACTCAGAGAGTTTTCTGTTTGCAATGATGAAATGCTGTTGGTTTGGTGGTGCCACGGCTGTAGTTAGTACAGTAATGACTCAGAGAGTTTTCTGTTTGCAATGATGAAATGCTGTTGGTTTGGTGGTGCCACGGCTGTAGTTAGTACAGTAATGACTCAGAGAGTTTTCTGTTTGCAATGATGAAATGCTGTTGGTTTGGTGGTGCCACGGCTGTAGTTAGTACAGTAATGACTCAGAGAGTTTTCTGTTTGCAATGATGAAATGCTGTTGGTTTGGTGGTGCCACGGCTGTAGTTAGTACAGTAATGACTCAGAGAGTTTTCTGTTTGCAATGATGAAATGCTGTTGGTTTGGTGGTGCCACGGCTGTAGTTAGTACAGTAATGACTCAGAGAGTTTTCTGTTTGCAATGATGAAATGCTGTTGGTTTGGTGGTGCCACGGCTGTAGTTAGTACAGTAATGACTCAGAGAGTTTTCTGTTTGCAATGATGAAATGCTGTTGGTTTGGTGGTGCCACGGCTGTAGTTAGTACAGTAATGACTCAGAGAGTTTTCTGTTTGCAATGATGAAATGCTGTTGGTTTGGTGGTGCCACGGATGTAGTTAGTACAGTAATGACTCAGAGAGTTTTCTGTTTGCAATGATGAAATGCTGTTGGTTTGGTGGTGCCACGGATGTAGTTAGTACAGTAATGACTCAGAGAGTTTTCTGTTTGCAATGATGAAATGCTGTTGGTTTGGTGGTGCCACGGATGTAGTTAGTACAGTAATGACTCAGAGAGTTTTCTGTTTGCAATGATGAAATGCTGTTGGTTTGGTGGTGCCACGGCTGTAGTTAGTACAGTAATGACTCAGAGAGTTTTCTGTTTGCAATGATGAAATGCTGTTGGTTTGGTGGTGCCACGGCTGTAGTTAGTACAGTAATGACTCAGAGAGTTTTCTGTTTGCAATGATGAAATGCTGTTGGTTTGGTGGTGCCACGGCTGTAGTTAGTACAGTAATGACTCAGAGAGTTTTCTGTTTGCAATGATGAAATGCTGTTGGTTTGGTGGTGCCACGGCTGTAGTTAGTACAGTAATGACTCAGAGAGTTTTCTGTTTGCAATGATGAAATGCTGTTGGTTTGGTGGTGCCACGGATGTAGTTAGTACAGTAATGACTCAGAGAGTTTTCTGTTTGCAATGATGAAATGCTGTTGGTTTGGTGGTGCCACGGATGTAGTTAGTACAGTAATGACTCAGAGAGTTTTCTGTTTGCAATGATGAAATGCTGTTGGTTTGGTGGTGCCACGGCTGTAGTTAGTACAGTAATGACTCAGAGAGTTTTCTGTTTGCAATGATGAAATGCTGTTGGTTTGGTGGTGCCACGGCTGTAGTTAGTACAGTAATGACTCAGAGAGTTTTCTGTTTGCAATGATGAAATGCTGTTGGTTTGGTGGTGCCACGGCTGTAGTTAGTACAGTAATGACTCAGAGAGTTTTCTGTTTGCAATGATGAAATGCTGTTGGTTTGGTGGTGCCACGGCTGTAGTTAGTACAGTAATGACTCAGAGAGTTTTCTGTTTGCAATGATGAAATGCTGTTGGTTTGGTGGTGCCACGGCTGTAGTTAGTACAGTAATGACTCAGAGAGTTTTCTGTTTGCAATGATGAAATGCTGTTGGTTTGGTGGTGCCACGGCTGTAGTTAGTATAGTAATGACTCAGAGAGTTTTCTGTTGGTTTGGTGGTGCCACGGATGTAGTTAGTACAGTAATGACTCAGAGAGTTTTCTGTTTGCAATGATGAAATGCTGTTGGTTTGGTGGTGCCACGGATGTAGTTAGTACAGTAATGACTCAGAGAGTTTTCTGTTTGCAATGATGAAATGCTGTTGGTTTGGTGGTGCCACGGCTGTAGTTAGTACAGTAATGACTCAGAGAGTTTTCTGTTTGCAATGATGAAATGCTGTTGGTTTGGTGGTGCCACGGCTGTAGTTAGTACAGTAATGACTCAGAGAGTTTTCTGTTTGCAATGATGAAATGCTGTTGGTTTGGTGGTGCCACGGCTGTAGTTAGTACAGTAATGACTCAGAGAGTTTTCTGTTTGCAATGATGAAATGCTGTTGGTTTGGTGGTGCCACGGATGTAGTTAGTACAGTAATGACTCAGAGAGTTTTCTGTTTGCAATGATGAAATGCTGTTGGTTTGGTGGTGCCACGGATGTAGTTAGTACAGTAATGACTCAGAGAGTTTTCTGTTTGCAATGATGAAATGCTGTTGGTTTGGTGGTGCCACGGCTGTAGTTAGTACAGTAATGACTCAGAGAGTTTTCTGTTTGCAATGATGAAATGTTGGTTTGGTGGTGCCACGGCTGTAGTTAGTATAGTAATGACTCAGAGAGTTTTCTGTTGGTTTGGTGGTGCCACGGATGTAGTTAGTACAGTAATGACTCAGAGAGTTTTCTGTTTGCAATGATGAAATGCTGTTGGTTTGGTGGTGCCACGGCTGTAGTTAGTACAGTAATGACTCAGAGAGTTTTCTGTTTGCAATGATGAAATGCTGTTGGTTTGGTGGTGCCACGGCTGTAGTTAGTACAGTAATGACTCAGAGAGTTTTCTGTTTGCAATGATGAAATGCTGTTGGTTTGGTGGTGCCACGGCTGTAGTTAGTACAGTAATGACTCAGAGAGTTTTCTGTTTGCAATGATGAAATGCTGTTGGTTTGGTGGTGCCACGGCTGTAGTTAGTACAGTAATGACTCAGAGAGTTTTCTGTTTGCAATGATGAAATGCTGTTGGTTTGGTGGTGCCACGGCTGTAGTTAGTACAGTAATGACTCAGAGAGTTTTCTGTTTGCAATGATGAAATGCTGTTGGTTTGGTGGTGCCACGGCTGTAGTTAGTACAGTAATGACTCAGAGAGTTTTCTGTTTGCAATGATGAAATGCTGTTGGTTTGGTGGTGCCACGGATGTAGTTAGTACAGTAATGACTCAGAGAGTTTTCTGTTTGCAATGATGAAATGCTGTTGGTTTGGTGGTGCCACGGATGTAGTTAGTACAGTAATGACTCAGAGAGTTTTCTGTTTGCAATGATGAAATGCTGTTGGTTTGGTGGTGCCACGGATGTAGTTAGTACAGTAATGACTCAGAGAGTTTTCTGTTTGCAATGATGAAATGCTGTTGGTTTGGTGGTGCCACGGATGTAGTTAGTACAGTAATGACTCAGAGAGTTTTCTGTTTGCAATGATGAAATGCTGTTGGTTTGGTGGTGCCACGGATGTAGTTAGTACAGTAATGACTCAGAGAGTTTTCTGTTTGCAATGATGAAATGCTGTTGGTTTGGTGGTGCCACGGCTGTAGTTAGTACAGTAATGACTCAGAGAGTTTTCTGTTTGCAATGATGAAATGCTGTTGGTTTGGTGGTGCCACGGCTGTAGTTAGTATAGTAATGACTCAGAGAGTTTTCTGTTGGTTTGGTGGTGCCACGGATGTAGTTAGTACAGTAATGACTCAGAGAGTTTTCTGTTTGCAATGATGAAATGCTGTTGGTTTGGTGGTGCCACGGATGTAGTTAGTACAGTAATGACTCAGAGAGTTTTCTGTTTGCAATGATGAAATGCTGTTGGTTTGGTGGTGCCACGGCTGTAGTTAGTACAGTAATGACTCAGAGAGTTTTCTGTTTGCAATGATGAAATGCTGTTGGTTTGGTGGTGCCACGGCTGTAGTTAGTACAGTAATGACTCAGAGAGTTTTCTGTTTGCAATGATGAAATGCTGTTGGTTTGGTGGTGCCACGGCTGTAGTTAGTACAGTAATGACTCAGAGAGTTTTCTGTTTGCAATGATGAAATGCTGTTGGTTTGGTGGTGCCACGGCTGTAGTTAGTACAGTAATGACTCAGAGAGTTTTCTGTTTGCAATGATGAAATGCTGTTGGTTTGGTGGTGCCACGGCTGTAGTTAGTACAGTAATGACTCAGAGAGTTTTCTGTTTGCAATGATGAAATGCTGTTGGTTTGGTGGTGCCACGGCTGTAGTTAGTACAGTAATGACTCAGAGAGTTTTCTGTTTGCAATGATGAAATGCTGTTGGTTTGGTGGTGCCACGGCTGTAGTTAGTACAGTAATGACTCAGAGAGTTTTCTGTTTGCAATGATGAAATGCTGTTGGTTTGGTGGTGCCACGGATGTAGTTAGTACAGTAATGACTCAGAGAGTTTTCTGTTTGCAATGATGAAATGCTGTTGGTTTGGTGGTGCCACGGCTGTAGTTAGTACAGTAATGACTCAGAGAGTTTTCTGTTTGCAATGATGAAATGCTGTTGGTTTGGTGGTGCCACGGCTGTAGTTAGTATAGTAATGACTCAGAGAGTTTTCTGTTGGTTTGGTGGTGCCACGGATGTAGTTAGTACAGTAATGACTCAGAGTTTTCTGTTTGCAATGATGAAATGCTGTTGGTTTGGTGGTGCCACGGATGTAGTTAGTACAGTAATGACTCAGAGAGTTTTCTGTTTGCAATGATGAAATGCTGTTGGTTTGGTGGTGCCACGGATGTAGTTAGTACAGTAATGACTCAGAGAGTTTTCTGTTTGCAATGATGAAATGCTGTTGGTTTGGTGGTGCCACGGCTGTAGTTAGTACAGTAATGACTCAGAGAGTTTTCTGTTTGCAATGATGAAATGCTGTTGGTTTGGTGGTGCCACGGATGTAGTTAGTACAGTAATGACTCAGAGTTTTCTGTTTGCAATGATGAAATGCTGTTGGTTTGGTGGTGCCACGGCTGTAGTTAGTACAGTAATGACTCAGAGAGTTTTCTGTTTGCAATGATGAAATGCTGTTGGTTTGGTGGTGCCACGGCTGTAGTTAGTACAGTAATGACTCAGAGAGTTTTCTGTTTGCAATGATGAAATGCTGTTGGTTTGGTGGTGCCACGGCTGTAGTTAGTATAGTAATGACTCAGAGAGTTTTCTGTTGGTTTGGTGGTGCCACGGATGTAGTTAGTACAGTAATGACTCAGAGAGTTTTCTGTTTGCAATGATGAAATGCTGTTGGTTTGGTGGTGCCACGGATGTAGTTAGTACAGTAATGACTCAGAGAGTTTTCTGTTTGCAATGATGAAATGCTGTTGGTTTGGTGGTGCCACGGCTGTAGTTAGTACAGTAATGACTCAGAGAGTTTTCTGTTTGCAATGATGAAATGCTGTTGGTTTGGTGGTGCCACGGCTGTAGTTAGTACAGTAATGACTCAGAGAGTTTTCTGTTTGCAATGATGAAATGCTGTTGGTTTGGTGGTGCCACGGCTGTAGTTAGTATAGTAATGACTCAGAGAATTTTCTGTTGGTTTGGTGGTGCCACGGATGTAGTTAGTACAGTAATGACTGACTCAGAGTTTTCTGTTTGCAATGATGAAATGCTGTTGGTTTGGTGGTGCCACGGCTGTAGTTAGTACAGTAATGACTCAGAGAGTTTTCTGTTTGCAATGATGAAATGCTGTTGGTTTGGTGGTGCCACGGCTGTAGTTAGTACAGTAATGACTCAGAGAGTTTTCTGTTTGCAATGATGAAATGCTGTTGGTTTGGTGGTGCCACGGCTGTAGTTAGTACAGTAATGACTCAGAGAGTTTTCTGTTTGCAATGATGAAATGCTGTTGGTTTGGTGGTGCCACGGCTGTAGTTAGTACAGTAATGACTCAGAGAGTTTTCTGTTTGCAATGATGAAATGCTGTTGGTTTGGTGGTGCCACGGCTGTAGTTAGTACAGTAATGACTCAGAGAGTTTTCTGTTTGCAATGATGAAATGCTGTTGGTTTGGTGGTGCCACGGCTGTAGTTAGTACAGTAATGACTCAGAGAGTTTTCTGTTTGCAATGATGAAATGCTGTTGGTTTGGTGGTGCCACGGCTGTAGTTAGTACAGTAATGACTCAGAGAGTTTTCTGTTTGCAATGATGAAATGCTGTTGGTTTGGTGGTGCCACGGATGTAGTTAGTACAGTAATGACTCAGAGTTTTCTGTTTGCAATGATGAAATGCTGTTGGTTTGGTGGTGCCACGGCTGTAGTTAGTACAGTAATGACTCAGAGAGTTTTCTGTTTGCAATGATGAAATGCTGTTGGTTTGGTGGTGCCACGGCTGTAGTTAGTATAGTAATGACTCAGAGAGTTTTCTGTTGGTTTGGTGGTGCCACGGATGTAGTTAGTACAGTAATGACTCAGAGAGTTTTCTGTTTGCAATGATGAAATGCTGTTGGTTTGGTGGTGCCACGGCTGTAGTTAGTACAGTAATGACTCAGAGAGTTTTCTGTTTGCAATGATGAAATGCTGTTGGTTTGGTGGTGCCACGGCTGTAGTTAGTACAGTAATGACTCAGAGAGTTTTCTGTTTGCAATGATGAAATGCTGTTGGTTTGGTGGTGCCACGGCTGTAGTTAGTACAGTAATGACTCAGAGAGTTTTCTGTTTGCAATGATGAAATGCTGTTGGTTTGGTGGTGCCACGGCTGTAGTTAGTACAGTAATGACTCAGAGAGTTTTCTGTTTGCAATGATGAAATGCTGTTGGTTTGGTGGTGCCACGGCTGTAGTTAGTACAGTAATGACTCAGAGAGTTTTCTGTTTGCAATGATGAAATGCTGTTGGTTTGGTGGTGCCACGGCTGTAGTTAGTACAGTAATGACTCAGAGAGTTTTCTGTTTGCAATGATGAAATGCTGTTGGTTTGGTGGTGCCACGGCTGTAGTTAGTACAGTAATGACTCAGAGAGTTTTCTGTTTGCAATGATGAAATGCTGTTGGTTTGGTGGTGCCACGGATGTAGTTAGTACAGTAATGACTCAGAGAGTTTTCTGTTTGCAATGATGAAATGCTGTTGGTTTGGTGGTGCCACGGCTGTAGTTAGTACAGTAATGACTCAGAGAGTTTTCTGTTTGCAATGATGAAATGCTGTTGGTTTGGTGGTGCCACGGCTGTAGTTAGTACAGTAATGACTCAGAGAGTTTTCTGTTTGCAATGATGAAATGCTGTTGGTTTGGTGGTGCCACGGCTGTAGTTAGTACAGTAATGACTCAGAGAGTTTTCTGTTTGCAATGATGAAATGCTGTTGGTTTGGTGGTGCCACGGCTGTAGTTAGTACAGTAATGACTCAGAGAGTTTTCTGTTTGCAATGATGAAATGCTGTTGGTTTGGTGGTGCCACGGCTGTAGTTAGTATAGTAATGACTCAGAGAGTTTTCTGTTGGTTTGGTGGTGCCACGGATGTAGTTAGTACAGTAATGACTCAGAGAGTTTTCTGTTTGCAATGATGAAATGCTGTTGGTTTGGTGGTGCCACGGATGTAGTTAGTACAGTAATGACTCAGAGAGTTTTCTGTTTGCAATGATGAAATGCTGTTGGTTTGGTGGTGCCACGGATGTAGTTAGTACAGTAATGACTCAGAGAGTTTTCTGTTTGCAATGATGAAATGCTGTTGGTTTGGTGGTGCCACGGCTGTAGTTAGTACAGTAATGACTCAGAGAGTTTTCTGTTTGCAATGATGAAATGCTGTTGGTTTGGTGGTGCCACGGCTGTAGTTAGTACAGTAATGACTCAGAGAGTTTTCTGTTTGCAATGATGAAATGCTGTTGGTTTGGTGGTGCCACGGCTGTAGTTAGTACAGTAATGACTCAGAGAGTTTTCTGTTTGCAATGATGAAATGCTGTTGGTTTGGTGGTGCCACGGCTGTAGTTAGTACAGTAATGACTCAGAGAGTTTTCTGTTTGCAATGATGAAATGCTGTTGGTTTGGTGGTGCCACGGCTGTAGTTAGTACAGTAATGACTCAGAGAGTTTTCTGTTTGCAATGATGAAATGCTGTTGGTTTGGTGGTGCCACGGCTGTAGTTAGTACAGTAATGACTCAGAGAGTTTTCTGTTTGCAATGATGAAATGCTGTTGGTTTGGTGGTGCCACGGATGTAGTTAGTACAGTAATGACTCAGAGAGTTTTCTGTTTGCAATGATGAAATGCTGTTGGTTTGGTGGTGCCACGGCTGTAGTTAGTACAGTAATGACTCAGAGAGTTTTCTGTTTGCAATGATGAAATGCTGTTGGTTTGGTGGTGCCACGGCTGTAGTTAGTATAGTAATGACTCAGAGAGTTTTCTGTTGGTTTGGTGGTGCCACGGATGTAGTTAGTACAGTAATGACTCAGAGTTTTCTGTTTGCAATGATGAAATGCTGTTGGTTTGGTGGTGCCACGGATGTAGTTAGTACAGTAATGACTCAGAGAGTTTTCTGTTTGCAATGATGAAATGCTGTTGGTTTGGTGGTGCCACGGCTGTAGTTAGTACAGTAATGACTCAGAGAGTTTTCTGTTTGCAATGATGAAATGCTGTTGGTTTGGTGGTGCCACGGCTGTAGTTAGTACAGTAATGACTCAGAGAGTTTTCTGTTTGCAATGATGAAATGCTGTTGGTTTGGTGGTGCCACGGCTGTAGTTAGTACAGTAATGACTCAGAGAGTTTTCTGTTTGCAATGATGAAATGCTGTTGGTTTGGTGGTGCCACGGCTGTAGTTAGTACAGTAATGACTCAGAGTTTTCTGTTTGCAATGATGAAATGCTGTTGGTTTGGTGGTGCCACGGCTGTAGTTAGTACAGTAATGACTCAGAGAGTTTTCTGTTTGCAATGATGAAATGCTGTTGGTTTGGTGGTGCCACGGCTGTAGTTAGTATAGTAATGACTCAGAGAGTTTTCTGTTGGTTTGGTGGTGCCACGGATGTAGTTAGTACAGTAATGACTCAGAGAGTTTTCTGTTTGCAATGATGAAATGCTGTTGGTTTGGTGGTGCCACGGCTGTAGTTAGTACAGTAATGACTCAGAGAGTTTTCTGTTTGCAATGATGAAATGCTGTTGGTTTGGTGGTGCCACGGCTGTAGTTAGTACAGTAATGACTCAGAGAGTTTTCTGTTTGCAATGATGAAATGCTGTTGGTTTGGTGGTGCCACGGCTGTAGTTAGTACAGTAATGACTCAGAGAGTTTTCTGTTTGCAATGATGAAATGCTGTTGGTTTGGTGGTGCCACGGCTGTAGTTAGTATAGTAATGACTCAGAGAGTTTTCTGTTGGTTTGGTGGTGCCACGGATGTAGTTAGTACAGTAATGACTCAGAGTTTTCTGTTTGCAATGATGAAATGCTGTTGGTTTGGTGGTGCCACGGATGTAGTTAGTACAGTAATGACTCAGAGAGTTTTCTGTTTGCAATGATGAAATGCTGTTGGTTTGGTGGTGCCACGGCTGTAGTTAGTACAGTAATGACTCAGAGAGTTTTCTGTTTGCAATGATGAAATGCTGTTGGTTTGGTGGTGCCACGGCTGTAGTTAGTACAGTAATGACTCAGAGAGTTTTCTGTTTGCAATGATGAAATGCTGTTGGTTTGGTGGTGCCACGGCTGTAGTTAGTACAGTAATGACTCAGAGTTTTCTGTTTGCAATGATGAAATGCTGTTGGTTTGGTGGTGCCACGGCTGTAGTTAGTACAGTAATGACTCAGAGAGTTTTCTGTTTGCAATGATGAAATGCTGTTGGTTTGGTGGTGCCACGGCTGTAGTTAGTACAGTAATGACTCAGAGAGTTTTCTGTTTGCAATGATGAAATGCTGTTGGTTTGGTGGTGCCACGGCTGTAGTTAGTATAGTAATGACTCAGAGAGTTTTCTGTTGGTTTGGTGGTGCCACGGATGTAGTTAGTACAGTAATGACTCAGAGAGTTTTCTGTTTGCAATGATGAAATGCTGTTGGTTTGGTGGTGCCACGGATGTAGTTAGTACAGTAATGACTCAGAGAGTTTTCTGTTTGCAATGATGAAATGCTGTTGGTTTGGTGGTGCCACGGCTGTAGTTAGTACAGTAATGACTCAGAGAGTTTTCTGTTTGCAATGATGAAATGCTGTTGGTTTGGTGGTGCCACGGCTGTAGTTAGTACAGTAATGACTCAGAGAGTTTTCTGTTTGCAATGATGAAATGCTGTTGGTTTGGTGGTGCCACGGCTGTAGTTAGTATAGTAATGACTCAGAGAGTTTTCTGTTGGTTTGGTGGTGCCACGGATGTAGTTAGTACAGTAATGACTCAGAGAGTTTTCTGTTTGCAATGATGAAATGCTGTTGGTTTGGTGGTGCCACGGATGTAGTTAGTACAGTAATGACTCAGAGAGTTTTCTGTTTGCAATGATGAAATGCTGTTGGTTTGGTGGTGCCACGGATGTAGTTAGTACAGTAATGACTCAGAGAGTTTTCTGTTTGCAATGATGAAATGCTGTTGGTTTGGTGGTGCCACGGCTGTAGTTAGTACAGTAATGACTCAGAGAGTTTTCTGTTTGCAATGATGAAATGCTGTTGGTTTGGTGGTGCCACGGCTGTAGTTAGTACAGTAATGACTCAGAGAGTTTTCTGTTTGCAATGATGAAATGCTGTTGGTTTGGTGGTGCCACGGCTGTAGTTAGTATAGTAATGACTCAGAGAGTTTTCTGTTGGTTTGGTGGTGCCACGGATGTAGTTAGTACAGTAATGACTCAGAGAGTTTTCTGTTTGCAATGATGAAATGCTGTTGGTTTGGTGGTGCCACGGCTGTAGTTAGTACAGTAATGACTCAGAGAGTTTTCTGTTTGCAATGATGAAATGCTGTTGGTTTGGTGGTGCCACGGCTGTAGTTAGTACAGTAATGACTCAGAGAGTTTTCTGTTTGCAATGATGAAATGCTGTTGGTTTGGTGGTGCCACGGCTGTAGTTAGTACAGTAATGACTCAGAGAGTTTTCTGTTTGCAATGATGAAATGCTGTTGGTTTGGTGGTGCCACGGCTGTAGTTAGTACAGTAATGACTCAGAGAGTTTTCTGTTTGCAATGATGAAATGCTGTTGGTTTGGTGGTGCCACGGCTGTAGTTAGTACAGTAATGACTCAGAGAGTTTTCTGTTTGCAATGATGAAATGCTGTTGGTTTGGTGGTGCCACGGATGTAGTTAGTACAGTAATGACTCAGAGAGTTTTCTGTTTGCAATGATGAAATGCTGTTGGTTTGGTGGTGCCACGGCTGTAGTTAGTACAGTAATGACTCAGAGAGTTTTCTGTTTGCAATGATGAAATGCTGTTGGTTTGGTGGTGCCACGGCTGTAGTTAGTATAGTAATGACTCAGAGAGTTTTCTGTTGGTTTGGTGGTGCCACGGATGTAGTTAGTACAGTAATGACTCAGAGTTTTCTGTTTGCAATGATGAAATGCTGTTGGTTTGGTGGTGCCACGGATGTAGTTAGTACAGTAATGACTCAGAGAGTTTTCTGTTTGCAATGATGAAATGCTGTTGGTTTGGTGGTGCCACGGCTGTAGTTAGTACAGTAATGACTCAGAGAGTTTTCTGTTTGCAATGATGAAATGCTGTTGGTTTGGTGGTGCCACGGCTGTAGTTAGTACAGTAATGACTCAGAGAGTTTTCTGTTTGCAATGATGAAATGCTGTTGGTTTGGTGGTGCCACGGATGTAGTTAGTACAGTAATGACTCAGAGAGTTTTCTGTTTGCAATGATGAAATGCTGTTGGTTTGGTGGTGCCACGGCTGTAGTTAGTACAGTAATGACTCAGAGAGTTTTCTGTTTGCAATGATGAAATGCTGTTGGTTTGGTGGTGCCACGGCTGTAGTTAGTACAGTAATGACTCAGAGAGTTTTCTGTTTGCAATGATGAAATGCTGTTGGTTTGGTGGTGCCACGGCTGTAGTTAGTACAGTAATGACTCAGAGAGTTTTCTGTTTGCAATGATGAAATGCTGTTGGTTTGGTGGTGCCACGGCTGTAGTTAGTACAGTAATGACTCAGAGAGTTTTCTGTTTGCAATGATGAAATGCTGTTGGTTTGGTGGTGCCACGGCTGTAGTTAGTACAGTAATGACTCAGAGTTTTCTGTTTGCAATGATGAAATGCTGTTGGTTTGGTGGTGCCACGGCTGTAGTTAGTACAGTAATGACTCAGAGAGTTTTCTGTTTGCAATGATGAAATGCTGTTGGTTTGGTGGTGCCACGGCTGTAGTTAGTATAGTAATGACTCAGAGAGTTTTCTGTTGGTTTGGTGGTGCCACGGATGTAGTTAGTACAGTAATGACTCAGAGAGTTTTCTGTTTGCAATGATGAAATGCTGTTGGTTTGGTGGTGCCACGGCTGTAGTTAGTACAGTAATGACTCAGAGAGTTTTCTGTTTGCAATGATGAAATGCTGTTGGTTTGGTGGTGCCACGGCTGTAGTTAGTACAGTAATTAGTACAGTAATGACTCAGAGAGTTTTCTGTTTGCAATGATGAAATGCTGTTGGTTTGGTGGTGCCACGGCTGTAGTTAGTACAGTAATGACTCAGAGAGTTTTCTGTTTGCAATGATGAAATGCTGTTGGTTTGGTGGTGCCACGGCTGTAGTTAGTATAGTAATGACTCAGAGAGTTTTCTGTTGGTTTGGTGGTGCCACGGATGTAGTTAGTACAGTAATGACTCAGAGAGTTTTCTGTTTGCAATGATGAAATGCTGTTGGTTTGGTGGTGCCACGGATGTAGTTAGTACAGTAATGACTCAGAGAGTTTTCTGTTTGCAATGATGAAATGCTGTTGGTTTGGTGGTGCCACGGCTGTAGTTAGTACAGTAATGACTCAGAGAGTTTTCTGTTTGCAATGATGAAATGCTGTTGGTTTGGTGGTGCCACGGCTGTAGTTAGTACAGTAATGACTCAGAGAGTTTTCTGTTTGCAATGATGAAATGCTGTTGGTTTGGTGGTGCCACGGCTGTAGTTAGTACAGTAATGACTCAGAGAGTTTTCTGTTTGCAATGATGAAATGCTGTTGGTTTGGTGGTGCCACGGCTGTAGTTAGTATAGTAATGACTCAGAGAGTTTTCTGTTGGTTTGGTGGTGCCACGGATGTAGTTAGTACAGTAATGACTCAGAGAGTTTTCTGTTTGCAATGATGAAATGCTGTTGGTTTGGTGGTGCCACGGCTGTAGTTAGTACAGTAATGACTCAGAGAGTTTTCTGTTTGCAATGATGAAATGCTGTTGGTTTGGTGGTGCCACGGCTGTAGTTAGTACAGTAATGACTCAGAGAGTTTTCTGTTTGCAATGATGAAATGCTGTTGGTTTGGTGGTGCCACGGCTGTAGTTAGTACAGTAATGACTCAGAGAGTTTTCTGTTTGCAATGATGAAATGCTGTTGGTTTGGTGGTGCCACGGCTGTAGTTAGTACAGTAATGACTCAGAGAGTTTTCTGTTTGCAATGATGAAATGCTGTTGGTTTGGTGGTGCCACGGCTGTAGTTAGTACAGTAATGACTCAGAGAGTTTTCTGTTTGCAATGATGAAATGCTGTTGGTTTGGTGGTGCCACGGCTGTAGTTAGTACAGTAATGACTCAGAGAGTTTTCTGTTTGCAATGATGAAATGCTGTTGGTTTGGTGGTGCCACGGCTGTAGTTAGTACAGTAATGACTCAGAGAGTTTTCTGTTTGCAATGATGAAATGCTGTTGGTTTGGTGGTGCCACGGCTGTAGTTAGTACAGTAATGACTCAGAGAGTTTTCTGTTTGCAATGATGAAATGCTGTTGGTTTGGTGGTGCCACGGCTGTAGTTAGTACAGTAATGACTCAGAGAGTTTTCTGTTTGCAATGATGAAATGCTGTTGGTTTGGTGGTGCCACGGCTGTAGTTAGTACAGTAATGACTCAGAGAGTTTTCTGTTTGCAATGATGAAATGCTGTTGGTTTGGTGGTGCCACGGATGTAGTTAGTACAGTAATGACTCAGAGAGTTTTCTGTTTGCAATGATGAAATGCTGTTGGTTTGGTGGTGCCACGGATGTAGTTAGTACAGTAATGACTCAGAGAGTTTTCTGTTTGCAATGATGAAATGCTGTTGGTTTGGTGGTGCCACGGCTGTAGTTAGTACAGTAATGACTCAGAGAGTTTTCTGTTTGCAATGATGAAATGCTGTTGGTTTGGTGGTGCCACGGCTGTAGTTAGTACAGTAATGACTCAGAGAGTTTTCTGTTTGCAATGATGAAATGCTGTTGGTTTGGTGGTGCCACGGCTGTAGTTAGTACAGTAATGACTCAGAGAGTTTTCTGTTTGCAATGATGAAATGCTGTTGGTTTGGTGGTGCCACGGCTGTAGTTAGTATAGTAATGACTCAGAGAGTTTTCTGTTGGTTTGGTGGTGCCACGGATGTAGTTAGTACAGTAATGACTCAGAGTTTTCTGTTTGCAATGATGAAATGCTGTTGGTTTGGTGGTGCCACGGATGTAGTTAGTACAGTAATGACTCAGAGAGTTTTCTGTTTGCAATGATGAAATGCTGTTGGTTTGGTGGTGCACGGCTGTAGTTAGTACAGTAATGACTCAGAGAGTTTTCTGTTTGCAATGATGAAATGCTGTTGGTTTGGTGGTGCCACGGCTGTAGTTAGTACAGTAATGACTCAGAGAGTTTTCTGTTTGCAATGATGAAATGCTGTTGGTTTGGTGGTGCCACGGCTGTAGTTAGTACAGTAATGACTCAGAGAGTTTTCTGTTGGTTTGGTGGTGCCACGGATGTAGTTAGTACAGTAATGACTCAGAGAGTTTTCTGTTTGCAATGATGAAATGCTGTTGGTTTGGTGGTGCCACGGCTGTAGTTAGTACAGTAATGACTCAGAGAGTTTTCTGTTTGCAATGATGAAATGCTGTTGGTTTGGTGGTGCCACGGCTGTAGTTAGTACAGTAATGACTCAGAGAGTTTTCTGTTTGCAATGATGAAATGCTGTTGGTTTGGTGGTGCCACGGCTGTAGTTAGTATAGTAATGTCAGCAGAGAGTTTTCTGTTGGTTTGGTGGTGCCACGGATGTAGTTAGTACAGTAATGACTCAGAGAGTTTTCTGTTTGCAATGATGAAATGCTGTTGGTTTGTGGTGCCACGGCTGTAGTTAGTACAGTAATGACTCAGAGAGTTTTCTGTTTGCAATGATGAAATGCTGTTGGTTTGGTGGTGCCACGGCTGTAGTTAGTACAGTAATGACTCAGAGAGTTTTCTGTTTGCAATGATGAAATGCTGTTGGTTTGGTGGTGCCACGGCTGTAGTTAGTACAGTAATGACTCAGAGAGTTTTCTGTTTGCAATGATGAAATGCTGTTGGTTTGGTGGTGCCTAGCCTAGTCTAGCCAGAGATTTTTTACCTTGGGGGGCGGGGCGGTGTGTGGTTGGGGTTCCACACGGCGGAAGTGCTGCGCTATGATTTGATCTCACTAATGTTCGTCTTCTCCGGTGTTCCCACGCTGTCCACTGCTGGTCTACGTCACATCATTTAGAGCGACGCCACCACGGAAGGTGGTACGCCTCAAGGCAGTTTCCAAAGCGCGTTAGTCCAGGCTTTCTGTTTTCGCGCAAGTGCGAATGAAATGAAAGCTGGGGTTGGTTTGGTGGTGCCAGATGTAGTTAGTACAGTAATGACTCAGAGAGTTTTCTGTTTGCAATGATGAAATGCTGTTGGTTTGGTGGTGCCACGGCTGTAGTTAGTACAGTAATGACTCAGAGAGTTTTCTGTTTGCAATGATGAAATGCTGTTGGTTTGGTGGTGCCACGGCTGTAGTTAGTACAGTAATGACTCAGAGAGTTTTCTGTTTGCAATGATGAAATGCTGTTGGTTTGGTGGTGCACAACGGATGTGCTCATGGTGTATGTTAGTGGTTTGGTGGTGCCACGGATGTAGTTAGTACAGTAATGACTCAGAGAGTTTTCTGTTTGCAATGATGAAATGCTGTTGGTTGGTGGTGCCACGGCTGTAGTTAGTACAGTAATGACTCAGAGAGTTTTCTGTTTGCAATGATGAAATGCTGTTGGTTTGGTGGTGCCACGGCTGTAGTTAGTACAGTAATGACTCAGAGAGTTTTCTGTTTGCAATGATGAAATGCTGTTGGTTTGGTGGTGCCACGGCTGTAGTTAGTACAGTAATGACTCAGAGAGTTTTCTGTTTGCAATGATGAAATGCTGTTGGTTTGGTGGTGCCACGGCTGTAGTTAGTACAGTAATGACTCAGAGAGTTTTCTGTTTGCAATGATGAAATGCTGTTGGTTTGGTGGTGCCACGGCTGTAGTTAGTACAGTAATGACTCAGAGAGTTTTCTGTTTGCAATGATGAAATGCTGTTGGTTTGGTGGTGCCACGGCTGTAGTTAGTACAGTAATGACTCAGAGAGTTTCTGTTTGCAATGATGAAATGCTGTTGGTTGGTGGTGCCACGGCTGTAGTTAGTACAGTAATGACTCAGAGAGTTTTCTGTTGCAATGATGAAATGCTGTTGGTTTGGTGGTGCCACGGCTGTAGTTAGTACAGTAATGACTCAGAGAGTTTTCTGTTTGCAATGATGAAATGCTGTTGGTTTGGTGGGTGCCACGGCTGTAGTTAGTACAGTAATGACTCAGAGAGTTTTCTGTTTGCAATGATGAAATGCTGTTGGTTTGGTGGTGCCACGGCTGTAGTTAGTACAGTAATGACTCAGAGAGTTTTCTGTTTGCAATGATGAAATGCTGTTGGTTTTGGGTGGTGCACGGATTGTTAGTTAGTGGTTTGGTGGTGCCACGGATGTAGTTAGTACAGTAATGACTCAGAGAGTTTTCTGTTTGCAATGATGAAATGCTGTTGGTTTGGTGGTGCCACGGCTGTAGTTAGTACAGTAATGACTCAGAGAGTTTTCTGTTTGCAATGATGAAATGCTGTTGGTTTGGTGGTGCCACGGCTGTAGTTAGTACAGTAATGACTCAGAGAGTTTTCTGTTTGCAATGATGAAATGCTGTTGGTTTGGTGGGTGCCACGGCTGTAGTTAGTACAGTAATGACTCAGAGAGTTTTCTGTTTGCAATGATGAAATGCTGTTGGTTTGGTGGTGCCACGGCTGTAGTTAGTACAGTAATGACTCAGAGAGTTTTCTGTTTGCAATGATGAAATGCTGTTGGTTGGTGGTGCCACGGCTGTAGTTAGTACAGTAATGACTCAGAGAGTTTTCTGTTTGCAATGATGAAATGCTGTTGGTTTGGTGGTGCCACGGCTGTAGTTAGTACTACAGTAATGACTCAGAGAGTTTTCTGTTGCAATGATGAAATGCTGTTGGTTTGGTGGTGCCACGGCTGTAGTTAGTACAGTAATGACTCAGAGAGTTTTCTGTTTGCAATGATGAAATGCTGTTGGTTTGGTGGTGCCACGGCTGTAGTTAGTACAGTAATGACTCAGAGAGTTTTCTGTTTGCAATGATGAAATGCTGTTGGTTTGGTGGTGCCACGGATGTAGTTAGTACAGTAATGACTCAGAGAGTTTTCTGTTTGCAATGATGAAATGCTGTTGGTTTGGTGGTGCCACGGCTGTAGTTAGTACAGTAATGACTCAGAGAGTTTTCTGTTTGCAATGATGAAATGCTGTTGGTTTGGTGGTGCCACGGCTGTAGTTAGTACAGTAATGACTCAGAGAGTTTTCTGTTTGCAATGATGAAATGCTGTTGGTTTGGTGGT